>JAPQWV010002092.1:0-64527 GCA_027422505.1 Craterostigma plantagineum | reverse complement strand
GTAACAAGGACCCCGCATTTTCTGGGAGCCGGTTAGTAAGGGCGTTAAAGTCATTTTACATTTGGAGGCTATTTTTTTAACGTTGACCACGTCAAAGGCCATTTACTTAATAATCCCCGAAATCTATCTTTGATATTAATGTCAAGATTCATTTATAAGGTAGCTCGAAATCATGTTAAGACTCGATATACATGTCGACATCCATCTCAAAATCATGTCGAGATCCTTACATATTGTATAAATATCAAACCTTTGTATATTGTCGAGATCTAACGCACCATGTAAACTCGAGATTCTTAGGTATTATTTAAATATTGAACCTTAGTATGTAATATCGAGATCTAATATATATGCATATATAAAAACACATCTCTGAGCATTATTTAATCAATATCAAAGTCTGTATAAAACATATCAAGGTTGCTGCTTAGGAATCTCGACATACACTTCTCGATTCTTCTAATTAACCAATCTCGAAAGCTTGTAAATAATATTTCGAAATCTTTGTTTATAACTTCGAAGTGCTATCTCGAAATCTTGGTATATATACTACTTTGAGATTTATATAATGTCGCAATCCAGCTCGAGAATTAAACTCCAGATTTATTAACATGTCGAGATCTACCTCTGAAATGGTATTTCTCAGTTTAGGTTAAGTTCTAAATTTTAGGGTTTCAAAATTATAAAAGTCGAAATGAGGGTTTTCTAACTAAGCTAATTTTCATGAAACTATAATTAGACTAACAAACCCTAATTTTATATGTTTCTATAATTAGGGTTCGAAGGTTAGCAATTTAACCGTACAATAAGCTAAGGATACCAGGTAAGTGGAAATCGCAACTACAACACATAATTATATGTGTATGAATTATATGTCTATGTGCCTTTCATGATTTTATGTGACTTCTATGATTTCTATGTGACGTAAATTTACGTGATTTTTATGTGACGTAAGTCATTCAATGAATATTGCACGCATGTTTATATGATTCATGGCATGAGCATATGCACGGACGACTAGTATGAGAGTCAGGGAAATAGCGTGCATGAGTATAAGATCGCTTGAGAGCGATGTATATTTGCCGATATAGGCATTTGTGTCGACTCAATGATGAGTCACGGCTCTTCTATGCTACCACGGCGATTCACGAAGCCGAATTACCTGATTCACGAAAGGTAGGGGGAATACCCCGTAGCGGGAGATGCAACCTGGAGGATGCGACTCGAGGGTATGAGCGGCACCGAGGGAACCTCGAGTGTTGGCGACCTCGTAGTAAGCTACCAGCGAGAAGCGCCCGCGTGTCAGACCGCATTGGGATGGAAAGACGCCTTAGAGTTAAACAAAATTTGTGTGCCCGGCTTAGCCTCTCAATGGGACCGCATTGGGATTGAAAGGCACTGTTAGCCACTCAATGGGACTGCATTGGGATTGAAAGGCACTAGTAGCCTCTCAGTGTGCATCACATTGGGATTGAAAGGCACTAGTAGTCTCTCAGTGTGGATCGCATTGGGATTGAAAGGCACTGTTAGCCTCTAAATGGGACTGCATTTGGATTGAAAGGCACCATAGGGATAAGCACATATTGAGTACTCGGGTTTAGCCTCCCAGTGTGTGCACTCTCACTTATTCAACCCTTAGGGGTTTGAACTCTATATGGTGCATAGTAAGATTGAAAGCCGAAGGAGCCCAAAATATGAAAAGTCAAGAAGAATGTGAGAAAGGTCAGGAAGAATGTGAGAAGTAGATAGCATTGGTGCGGATTCGCTATTTAGGTCACGTGCATTGCATGCATGATTTTCACTTACTGAGCTCTATAAGCTCATTCCACGTTTTATGTGTTGTAGGACCCCGCGATCACGGTACGTGATCATTTTCAAGGCGAGGCCAACTTTTGAAACTTCCGGGGGCTTTTGAGATGGAAGTGTGTGCATGGATGCAACCTGGTGGAGGCCCAGTAGATAGTTTTATTTTGACACGCTTGCGCACCTTCCTATGTAAATAGGACCCAGGATGATTTTGTAGGAACCGCTACGATTCCTTTTTATGAAAGGAAAAATTTTATCCGAAATTTCATACGATTTATTTCGTTACTACGACACTAGTTACGTAAACTAGTTAAGAAAGTAGTGGTGGAAGTCGGGGCTGCCACATCCGACAAGGAATTGAATAGTTTCTCATCCAAAGCCTTGGTGAAAATGTCAACTAGTTGATATTCCGTGTTCACAAAGTACATGTCAATGGTGCCTTTTTTTACGTGATCTTTGATAAAGTGATATCTAATGTCTATGTGTTTCGTGCGTCAGTGGTGAACATGATTGCAAGTAATAGCGATGACACTTTGACTGTCACTACATATGGGTATATTATTTGAATTGTACCCATAGTCGCGAAGCTGAGTCCGCATCCACACCATCTGGGAGCAACAACTGGCAGCAGCCACGTATTCTGCTTCGGCTGTCGAAGTCGACAAATAGTTCTGCCTTTTGGATGACCAGCAGACCAGCTTTTCGCCTAGAAGTTGAGCGCCACCGGACGTGCTTTTCCTGTCCATTCGGCAACCTGCATAATCAGCGTCAGTGTAGCCGATAAGTTTGAAATTCGTACCCTTTGGATACCATAGTCCAAGGGTAGAAGTGCCCTTAAGGTAACGCAGAATCCTTTTAACCGCGAGCATATGGGATTCTTTGGGATCGGCTTGAAAAAACGGGCACATAAGCAGGTGGCGAACATGATATCCGGTCGGCTCGAAGTGAGGTAGATAAGAGATCCAATGATGCTGCGATACAGTGTGACTTCGACCGACTTGCCAGAGGGATCGGCATCCAACTTGCAGCTTGTTAACATGGGAGTGCTGAGAGGCTTGCTCTGATCTTGATGCAACTTTTCAGAATGTCCTTGATGTATTTGGTTTGACTGCTAAAAATCCCATCATTGAGCTGTCTGACTTGAAGTCCTAGAAAGAATTGCATCGCTCCCATGTGACTCATTTCGAATTTGCTCTTCATGAGATCCCCAAACTTCTTGCAGAGCCGTGGATCTGTTGAACCGAAAATGATGTCATCGAAGTAAACTTGAACGACCATCAAATCCTTGTCTTGCCATTTGATGAAGAGGGTCGTATCGGTTGTTCGTCGAATAAATCCAGACCTGACGAGGAAGTCACTCAAGACATCATACCAAGCACGTGGGACTTGTTTTAGTCCGTAGAGAGCTTTATCCAATGATAGACATGATCGGGATGTTTTTGATCAACGAAGCCGTCTGGTTGAGCGACATAGACTTCTTCTTTGAGTACACCGTTGAGGAAGGCGGTTTCAACGTCCATTTGATAGACCTTGAAGTCCTTATGAGCCGCGTAAGCCAAGGAGAGACGGATTACTTCAATTCGGGCAACAGTGTAGGACCCCGGTCCCCGGAAATTAGGTCGGCCAATAAATTAAGCGTATGCTTTACTTGATTTCATGATAATGGCGTGTATTTTATGTGCTTATGTGAAAATTACGAGAAATTTCATGCAATTACGCGCTATCGATTTTATGTCCATTATGAACCCTAATTTGGAAGGGTAAGTTTTAGGAAATGGAAAATGGTAGAGTGAGCTAGGATTAATGGTTGTTAGGTTAGAAAGCAACATTTAGGCCCAATTTGAAAGAAAGGCCCAAATAATAGACAAGTTTCCCAAAAGTGGGAAAAGCCATACCTTATCCAATCAAAATGCAAGATAAATATCTAAACCAACAACCCAAATCCCTAAATTTCACTCTCTAACCATCGACACCCAACAAAAAAATAACGAAAGAGCAAGAAGAAAGGAGAAGGGAAGAAGCCGAGCCAAATTTCGAACCAAGGAGCTTGAAAACCGAAGTTGGTAAGTAAATACCCTTATTAAGCTTTAAGTTCGTACCCTAGGTGTAGTTGGAGATCATTAATGAACTTAAATGTAAGAAGTTGAAAAATAATGTCGAAAGAACCCTAAAATGCGAGATGAATTCATGATAGAGTCTCTATTCGGACAAACTAGCTAGCAAATGGCTTAAGGTGCGATTTAGAATTTAGAAGGCTAGGTAGAATAAGCTATGGAACTGATTTCGACGGGATGAAGATGATGAAAAATGTCGAATTGATAGGAAGAATGTCGAAGTAAAAGGCGAGATGATAGTAAATATCTAAATGTCGAGCTCATGCATGAAACATCGACATAAACGTATATGTCGACATTTTATAAATGTCGAGAATCTTACATGCAATGTCGAAACTCGGGTGAATTTCCATGTCGACATTTTTCACTCCAAAATGGCAAGATAAATGTCGAATGGAATCGAACAGAAAATGTCGACACAGATTCAAGGTAAAATGTCGAGAGTCAAGTTAGGTCATGCCGACATTTTCCTCAAAATGTCGAAGTGATAAAGTACAATGTCGGGTGAAATGTCGAGACATTTCAAGGCAAAATGTCGAATACTAGATAAAAATGTCGACATCTCATATCCTAAAATAACAAGGTAAAATGTCGAGTGAAACACGAACACAAATGACGAGAACCAAAGAGAAATGTCGAAATGTTAGGTTAGATGTCGACGTGATATGTATCGACATTCTATAAATGTCGAGACCCAGGTAAGTTTCATGTCGACATTTCCTAATGAAAATATTGAAAAGGACAGATGTCGAAGCAGATGGTAAATGTCGAGATCTCAAATCATATAATGTCGAGCTTTACTAAAATGACGAGTTCATACACGAAAAATGTCGAGACCTTATAACCGAATAAAAATGTCGAGTCCTTCTAGTATAATGTCGAGATCAAATAAAATGTCGAAACCCTTTAATATAATGTCAAATTGTGCGTAAATGTCGATATCTTACCTTATAAAATTATACCGAGATCTTCACATACAATATTAGGCAAAATATTTCAACACTTTTCAAGAACATAGATAACCAATATTTCAGATAACGTACTGATATAATAATTTTATGATTAAGGTTAAAAATTAGGAATTTTGCCGAATTTCCTAGTCACGAATTTTATACTAACCTTACTTAGGAAATTTATGGGACAAGAGACTTAATCTAGACTTGAAATTAACGACTTAAAATCTAGCGAATTTAATGAGGTGAGATGATTTAATTTGACTAAGGGATCTTATAAAGGCGCAATACTCATACGTCATTATTTATGCTTAAAGGTCGTACGTTAGGAGCAAACGGGGAAAATACTAATTTCGCTCGGACGACAAGTAAGTAGAAATTCAACTATGACACGTAACTTGCCTGCGTCCAAGTATGTGAATTACGTGCTCGTGTATTTTCTATGAAATGCGTACGTATGATATGAATTAATTCTATGCATGATAGTATGATTTGCATATGTATATGAGCATAACATGAGCACTTGCACGCATGAGTAGAACGTAAGGAGTGAGGCATGAGCGTGCATAAGATCGCCTGCGTGCGATGTGTATTCGCCGATATTGGCGTTTGTGTCGACTCAAATGAAGAGTCACGGCTTCCCTTATGCAGCCTTTAATGCCTGAATAAGAGGCTGGGTAAATACCCCGTACGATAAGGCCTGAATAAGAGGCTGGGTAAATACCCCGTACGATAAGGCCTGAATAAGAGGCTGGGTACATACCCCGTACGATAAGGCCTGAATAAGAGGCTGGGTAAATACCCCGTACGATAAGGCCTGAATAAGAGGCTGGGTAAATACCCCGTACGATAAGGCCTGAATAAGAGGCTGGGTACATACCCCGTACGATAAGGCCTGAATAAGAGGCTGGGTAAATACCCCGTACGATAAGGCGGAATAAGAGGCTGGGGAAATGAAAGCCGAGGGCCCGTATAAAATAAGAGTGTAAGAAAAAGAGTAAGAGCGTAAGAAAAGAGTACGAATATGAGGAAAGAATATGAGCGTTAGTAAACGACGGCGTGGATTGTCAATCGTTAGGACACGTGCATTCATGCATAACTTCTGCTTACTGAGCCTCGGTGGCTCATTGTTTATGTTACGTGTTGTAGGTACTGACGATCACGATACGTGATCTGACTTCTACGCGAGGCCGATCTGTTGACGCAGTCCGACCGCTTTTGAGGTGGGAATGTGTGTATGGATGACGACCTGTGAAGGCCGGGCGCATAGGGAGCTTTTGGCTGCACACACACACGTACACTTGTATTTTGCAGACATGGGCATGATGAAGATGTCGAACGATGTAAAACATTCTTTTGACATGTATATAAGATTTCCGCTTGCATTTTTAAAATGAAAAATTTTATTCGCATTTTTACGTATTCGCACAATACCAAAGCATTAACACTAGACTTAGAACGGAATACGAGGTCAGGACGACGGGTCCTGACAGAGTGGTATCAGAGCTTCGGTCACAGGTCCTGCAGACTGTCCATACACACACACTCAAAAGCGCGGAAGCGGCCTTGCTTGTAAGTACGATGTTATGTGAATTTATTGTATGGTTTGATTTATTGGCCTTAGGAATTATCAGGATAGGTTGAGAAAATGGTAAGACTTAGAGGAGAAGGAAGCAGGGAATCTGATCAGGGTAGGGACACTAATAACCCCCCTGACAGTCGGGATGCTACCATCCTGCAGCTGACTGAACTGGTCCGGCAACAATCGGCCCAGATTCAGCAGCTGATCCAGCAAAATGCTGGTGGGCAACCAGCCAACTTACCTCCCCCACCGGAACGAATTGAGATGATCGGGGAGAGGTTCAGAAAGCTCAATCCTCCACTGTTCGAGGATGCTGCAGACCCTACCTCCGCTGAAGACTGGCTAAGGACGCTGGAGAACATGTTCCAGCATAGCCGCACACCCGAAGCGGAAAAGGTCATGTGCGCTGCCTACCTGCTAAGGGGGAGCGCCGGACACTGGTGGGACACCGTCTCAGCCATCGAAAATCCACTAACGATGAGTTGGGATCGGTTTAAGGAGATTTTCCGAGGAAAGTACTACACCGCCCCGGTCAGAGCCCAAAGGATGAACGAATTCATCAACCTCCGCCAAGGAGCCATGACAGTGGCGGAGTACATCAGGAAGTTCGAGCGGCTTTCAAGGTTCGCTGCTCATATGGTCAGCACAGACGCGCTCAAGGTCGAGCGGTTCATAGAAGGACTGAAACCCGAGTTATATCGGGATGTAAGTATGGCGGGTGTGCAAGGGGCCACGTATGCACAAGTGGCTGAGAGAGCGCTCGTGGCGGAGCAGGCCGAGTCTAGAATAGCTCGCGCCCAAGAAGCTAAGCGTAAATTCGCACAAGGGCCGCAGGGGAGCGGAAGTAATCCGAAACGGCAATTCGTGGCCCAGGAAGGGAAACAAGGGCCTCAATATCGACCTGGACCACCCCCACAGTTCAAGCCCAACCAGGGTAGGCCCCAGCTGGATCTACCCGTATGCCCGAAATGCGCACGGAGACACCCGGGAGTCTGCAACTCCCAGAACGCCGTTTGCTACAAGTGTGGCAAGACGGGCCATTATTCGAGGGCATGTCCGGAAGATGGATCCGGAAGCCAAGCTAGGAACCCAATAGAACCTCCAAGGGTACCGGCCAGGGTCTACACCATAACCTCCGAAGAAGCAGAAAATAACCCGGCCGTGGTGACAGGTACCCTCCTCGTTTACCAGACCCCCACATGCATACTAGTCGACTCAGGAGCGACCCATTCATTCGCGTCTACTAAGTATGTCGCGAGGGTAGGAGTCACGCCTCACCGAGCTGAGTGCGAATTTAGGGTAACAGTTCCGAACGGGAATTCCACCCAAACCAATCAGGTTTTACGGGATTGTCCAATAGTAATCGGGGACAAGGAACTGCCCACAGACCTCATAATAATTCCCATGAATGATTATGAGGTAATCCTTGGAATGGATTGGCTATCAAAGTACGGAGCTGTCATAGACTGCCACCGCAAGATAGTCACACTCAACGTAGACGGAGATGAACCCCTTAAGTTCGTAGGAACTAGTAAAGGGACCATGATCTCTAGAATATCAGCGTTGAAAGCTCAGCGACTGATCAAATCGGGGTGTGAAGCCTATCTGGTATTCGCTATCAAGTCGGAAGAGAACGCCTCCCCGAAACTCGAGGAAGTACCAATAGTTAAGGACTTCCCCGATGTATTTCCCGAGGAGTTACCGGGGCTACCACCCGAACGGGAAATAGAGTTTGCTATAGATCTGGTACCTGGAGCGGCACCAGTATCTAAGACGCCCTATCGGCTAGCACCGACGGAGATGAAGGAGTTAAAGGACCAACTCGACGAACTCATGCAGAAGGAGTTCATACAGCCAAGTTTCTCTCCTTGGGGAGCGCCGGTGCTATTCGTGAAAAAGAAAGACGGATCCATGCGGTTGTGCATAGACTACAGGGAGCTGAACAAGCTAACAATCAAAAACAAGTACCCACTCCCTAGGATAGACGATCTATTCGATCAACTGCAAGGTGCAACAGTTTTCTCCAAGATCGACTTAAGATCGGGCTATCATCAATTAAGGATCCGAAAGGAAGATGTCCCGAAGACGGCCTTTAGTACCCGTTATGGCCACTACGAATTTTTGGTGATGCCATTCGGGCTAACTAATGCGCCCGCAGCTTTCATGGATTTAATGAACCGGGTGTTCAAGCCATACTTAGATAGGTTTGTCATCGTCTTCATAGATGACATCCTAGTCTACTCGAAAACGAAGGAGGAGCACGAAGAACACCTGAGAGAAGTTCTAGGAATACTACGGGAGAAGCAACTATACGCCAAGTTCAAGAAGTGCGAATTTTGGCTCGACCAAGTCGCCTTCTTAGGGCACATAGTATCAGGAGAGGGAATCTCAGTGGACCCGAAGAAGATAGAAGCTATTAGCAATTGGCCCAGGCCGACGAACGTGACGGAAATACGAAGCTTCCTCGGTCTGGCAGGATACTATAGGAAGTTCATAAGGGACTTCTCGAAGATAGCATCGACACTGACGAGGCTGACCAAGAAGAATACGCCTTTTCAGTGGACCGTAGAATGTGAACGGAGCTTCCAAGAGCTGAAGGAAAGGCTTACGACGGCCCCAGTTCTCACAATCCCATCGGGAGCAGGAGGGTTTACCGTTTATAGCGATGCGTCGAAGAACGGGTTGGGGTGTGTGCTAATGCAGAACGGGAATGTAGTAGCATACGCCTCTCGTCAACTAAAGGAGTACGAGAAGAATTACCCGACGCCCGACCTAGAACTGGCGGCAGTGGTCTTTGCTCTCAAGATCTGGAGGCATTACCTCTATGGAGAGCGGTGTGAGATATACACCGACCACAAGAGCCTCAAATACTTCTTTACACAAAAGGAGTTAAATATGAGGCAGAGGAGGTGGTTAGAGTTAGTTAAGGATTACGACTGTGTAATCAACTACCACCCAGGCAAGGCGAACATAGTAGCCGATGCCTTAAGCCGAAAAGCAGTTAGTGCAGAACTGCAACTGCTGGAGGTAGAAGTCGTAAGGTTAGGCGAAGTCGAGGCGCAGCTAGCGGCCTTAACGTTGCAACCGACACTGCTGGAGCAGATCAAGACAGCGCAAGGGGCAGACGAGTTGTATGCGAAGACTAAGGAGGCACTACCGGGACAACCGACTGAAGACCTTATGATACGGGGAGACGAACGATTATACTTCAAGAACCGGTTGTACGTGCCAGACGACGCCGAACTACGACGGCTAATAATGACGGAAGCACATACTACGGCGTACTCGGTACATCCAGGAGCAACGAAGATGTACCGAGATCTCAAGGAAAACTACTGGTGGCCAGGCATGAAAAAGGACATCGCGATCTTCGTGAGTCAATGCCTGACATGCCAGCAGATTAAGGCCGAGCATCAAAGGCCGGCGGGAACCCTACAACCGTTACCCATTCCAGAATGGAAATGGGATAACATTACAATGGATTTCGTAGTAGGACTGCCGAGGAACACGAAGGGGCACGACGCGATTTGGGTGATTGTCGACAGACTCACTAAGTCCGCCCACTTCCTACCTATTAGCACGACATTTTCCATGGAACGGTACGCGGAGCTCTATATTCAAGAAATAGTGCGACTGCACGGCGTTCCATCCTCAATAGTCTCGGATCGCGACTCCAGATTTCTTTCGAAATTCTGGACGAGCTTGCAAAAGGCGATGGGAACGAAACTATCTTTTAGTACCGCCTATCATCCGCAGACGGACGGTCAGTCCGAGCGAACCATTCAGACCCTGGAGGACATGCTCCGAGCGTGTGTACTCGATTTCAAAGGAAATTGGAGTAAGTACCTTCCACTGATCGAGTTCTCCTACAATAATAGCTACCACGTCACCATCGGGATGGCACCGTATGAGGCCTTATACGGGCGTAGGTGCAGATCCCCAGTGCATTGGGACGAGGTTGGCGAACGGACAATGTTAGGCCCCGACATCGTACGAGAAATGACGGAAGCCATTTCTATGATACGAGAAAGAATGAGAACGGCACAAAGTCGACAGAAGAGCTACGCAGATCGAAGACGTCGACCGCTGGAATTTGAAGAAGGAGATATGGTGTTTGTAAAAGTATCGCCAATGAAGGGCGTGAAGAGGTTTGGAAAGAAAGGGAAGTTAAGCCCTAGGTACATAGGACCCTTTAGGATACTGAAAAGGGTAGGCGAGGTAGCATACCAGTTGGAGCTGCCTGCGTCACTAGCGCAAGTGCACGACGTGTTCCACGTCTCGACACTGCGGAAATACCTAGCTGACCCAAACCACGTGCTAGGAAACGAGTCCCTACATCAACAATTGAAGCCGGATCTAAGTTACGAAGAGATCCCGGTGGAAATATTGATGTACGAGACTAAGAAGCTTAGGAATAAGGATATTCCTTTAGTGAAAGTACTGTGGCGAAATCAGTCCACAGAAGAAGCCACATGGGAACGGGAGGACGAAATGAGAATTCGTTATCCCGAGTTGTTCCACACGGGCTGATTTCGGGGGCGAAATCCTCCTTAAGGGGGGGAGGATGTAGGACCCCGGTCCCCGGAAATTAGGTCGGCCAATAAATTAAGCGTATGCTTTACTTGATTTCATGATAATGGCGTGTATTTTATGTGCTTATGTGAAAATTACGAGAAATTTCATGCAATTACGCGCTATCGATTTTATGTCCATTATGAACCCTAATTTGGAAGGGTAAGTTTTAGGAAATGGAAAATGGTAGAGTGAGCTAGGATTAATGGTTGTTAGGTTAGAAAGCAACATTTAGGCCCAATTTGAAAGAAAGGCCCAAATAATAGACAAGTTTCCCAAAAGTGGGAAAAGCCATACCTTATCCAATCAAAATGCAAGATAAATATCTAAACCAACAACCCAAATCCCTAAATTTCACTCTCTAACCATCGACACCCAACAAAAAAATAACGAAAGAGCAAGAAGAAAGGAGAAGGGAAGAAGCCGAGCCAAATTTCGAACCAAGGAGCTTGAAAACCGAAGTTGGTAAGTAAATACCCTTATTAAGCTTTAAGTTCGTACCCTAGGTGTAGTTGGAGATCATTAATGAACTTAAATGTAAGAAGTTGAAAAATAATGTCGAAAGAACCCTAAAATGCGAGATGAATTCATGATAGAGTCTCTATTCGGACAAACTAGCTAGCAAATGGCTTAAGGTGCGATTTAGAATTTAGAAGGCTAGGTAGAATAAGCTATGGAACTGATTTCGACGGGATGAAGATGATTAAAAATGTCGAATTGATAGGAAGAATGTCGAAGTAAAAGGCGAGATGATAGTAAATATCTAAATGTCGAGCTCATGCATGAAACATCGACATAAACGTATATGTCGACATTTTATAAATGTCGAGAATCTTACATGCAATGTCGAAACTCGGGTGAATTTCCATGTCGACATTTTTCACTCCAAAATGGCAAGATAAATGTCGAATGGAATCGAACAGAAAATGTCGACACAGATTCAAGGTAAAATGTCGAGAGTCAAGTTAGGTCATGCCGACATTTTCCTCAAAATGTCGAAGTGATAAAGTACAATGTCGGGTGAAATGTCGAGACATTTCAAGGCAAAATGTCGAATACTAGATAAAATGTCGACATCTCATATCCTAAAATAACAAGGTAAAATGTCGAGTGAAACACGAACACAAATGACGAGAACCAAAGAGAAATGTCGAAATGTTAGGTTAGATGTCGACGTGATATGTATCGACATTCTATAAATGTCGAGACCCAGGTAAGTTTCATGTCGACATTTCCTAATGAAAATATTGAAAAGGACAGATGTCGAAGCAGATGGTAAATGTCGAGATCTCAAATCATATAATGTCGAGCTTTACTAAAATGACGAGTTCATACACGAAAAATGTCGAGACCTTATAACCGAATAAAAATGTCGAGTCCTTCTAGTATAATGTCGAGATCAAATAAAATGTCGAAACCCTTTAATATAATGTCAAATTGTGCGTAAATGTCGATATCTTACCTTATAAAATTATACCGAGATCTTCACATACAATATTAGGCAAAATATTTCAACACTTTTCAAGAACATAGATAACCAATATTTTAGATAACGTACTGATATAATAATTTTATGATTAAGGTTAAAAATTAGGAATTTTGCCGAATTTCCTAGTCACGAATTTTATACTAACCTTACTTAGGAAATTTATGGGACAAGAGACTTAATCTAGACTTGAAATTAACGACTTATAATCTAGCGAATTTAATGAGGTGAGATGATTTAATTTGACTAAGGGATCTTATAAAGGCGCAATACTCATACGTCATTATTTATGCTTAAAGGTCGTACGTTAGGAGCAAACGGGGAAAATACTAATTTCGCTCGGACGACAAGTAAATTCAACTATGACACGTAACTTGCCTGCGTCCAAGTATGTGAATTACGTGCTCGTGTATTTTCTATGAAATGCGTACGTATGATATGAATTAATTCTATGCATGATAGTATGATTTGCATATGTATATGAGCATAACATGAGCACTTGCACGCATGAGTAGAACGTAAGGAGTGAGGCATGAGCGTGCATAAGATCGCCTGCGTGCGATGTGTATTCGCCGATATTGGCGTTTGTGTCGACTCAAATGAAGAGTCACGGCTTCCCTTATGCAGCCTTTAATGCCTGAATAAGAGGCTGGATAAATACCCCGTACGATAAGGCCTGAATAAGAGGCTGGGTAAATACCCCGTACGATAAGGCCTGAATAAGAGGCTGGGTACATACCCCGTACGATAAGGCCTGAATAAGAGGCTGGGTAAATACCCCGTACGATAAGGCCTGAATAAGAGGCTGGGTAAATACCCCGTACGATAAGGCCTGAATAAGAGGCTGGGTACATACCCCGTACGATAAGGCCTGAATAAGAGGCTGGGTAAATACCCCGTACGATAAGGCGGAATAAGAGGCTGGGGAAATGAAAGCCGAGGGCCCGTATAAAATAAGAGTGTAAGAAAAAGAGTAAGAGCGTAAGAAAAGAGTACGAATATGAGGAAAGAATATGAGCGTTAGTAAACGACGGCGTGGATTGTCGATCGTTAGGACACGTGCATTCATGCATAACTTCTGCTTACTGAGCCTCGGTGGCTCATTGTTTATGTTACGTGTTGTAGGTACTGACGATCACGATACGTGATCTGACTTCTACGCGAGGCCGATCTTTTGACGCAGTCCGACCGCTTTTGAGGTGGGAATGTGTGTATGGATGACGACCTGTGAAGGCCGGGCGCATAGGGAGCTTTTGGCTGCACACACACACGTACACTTGTATTTTGCAGACATGGGCATGATGAAGATGTCGAACGATGTAAAACATTCTTTTGACATGTATATAAGATTTCCGCTTGCATTTTTAAAATGAAAAATTTTATTCGCATTTTTACGTATTCGCACAATACCAAAGCATTAACACTAGACTTAGAACGGAATACGAGGTCAGGACGACGGGTCCTGACAAACAGGAGCGTATGTTGCGTCGTAGTCAATACCTTCCTGTTGGTTGTATCCCTTTGCAACTAGTCTTGCCTTGTTCCTGATCACTTCGCCATCTTCATTCTTTTTGTTCTTGAATACCCATTTTGTTCCGATGATAGTCTTCCCATGCGTGTGGGGAACTAATTTCCACACTTGAAGGCGTTCGAATTGGTTGATTTTCTCTTGCATCGCAATTATCCAATCCGGGTCTCGTAGTGCGTCTGCTGCCTTAGTAAGATCGTTTTGGCTTACGAAGCAGCTTAAAATACTGTGTTGATGTCGTGTCCTTACTCCACGCGAAGGATCGCCAATTATCTAATCAACCGGATGAGCTCTAGTCCACTTGCGCTCATATGGCAAGGCTGACGATGATGCGTCAGCCATTTGTGGGAGTAGATTACCTATGATCTCCGATTGTTCATTTGTGTGAGGAAGTTGTAAATCAGCGCTAGGAGGGAGCAACTATGATGATTCTTCCTCAACACCCATGGTAGGTTCTTCATTATTCTGAGGCAAATCTGAATCGGGTGAGGTAGGGACTGTTGAAGAACTTGGTACGTCAGCCTCGTCGGGTGTAGAATTGACGGTGAGAGGCTCAAAGAGGAAATCCAAGTCTTCTAACACAAGTTTTAGTGCTTCGTCTAGCGTTGATTGCTGAGTTGTTGCCATCTTTTGTTGGTTTTGTGCCAACACACCAGTGAATACGGGTTCTGAGATGTGTTCAGAAACCATCGGTTTGAGCACGGGTCCTGAACTGAGGTGTGCAGGAGCCATCTGGTTAGCTTCGTGGAACGTGATGTTATAGCTTTCCTTAATCGTGCGGTTGTACTTGATGTGTACTCGGTACGCTTTTGATGTTGAAGAATACCCGACAAAAGTCGCTTCGAATGCTTTAAGTTGAACTTTGCACGTTGCTCTCTGTCGTTCGCCACAAAGCATTTGCACCCGAAGACCTTAAAAAATGAGATGTTGGGTACTCAGTTTACGATCTCGTACTGTGTCTTGTTGAACGTTTATGAACCACCGTCCTGTTTTGGGTAAAACAGGCGGTATTTACTGCTTCAGCCCAAAGAAAGTATGGAAGGCCGGAATGGATGAGCATTTTGCGAGCGGCTTCCACTAGAGTTCTGTTTTTCCTTTCCACGACCCCATTTTGTTGAGGTGTTTTTGCGGCTGAGAATTGTTGACTTATTCCAAGTTTCTGATAAAACTCACTGAGGTGATTACTCTTGAACTCAGTGCCGTTGTCTGTTCGAATAACTTGAATAGTCTGTTACAGCAGATTTTGAGTAGTTCACAAAGTTGATAATCAAGTCACCGGTCTCATCTTTGGTTCGGAGGAACTTTGTCCACGTGTAGCGAGAGTAGTCATCGACGATAACTAGCACATACTTGCGTCCATTGATACTCTGTGTCTGCATTGGCCCACAGAGGTCCATGTGGATTAGTTCCAATGGGCGAGAAGTAGACGCAATTTGATTGACATGATGAGACGCTCGCTTCATTTTTCCTAATTGACATGCCGAACATTGATGCTCCCTTTGTAGTAGTAAAGTTGGAAGACCGTGGACCAACTTTTTCGTAGAAAGGCGTTGGAGAGTTTTCATATTCAGATGAGACATTCGTTGATGCCATAAGCTGTTCCTCTGTAAAGCAGTCTGATAGATGAGGCATACAGTTGTCGAGGGCCGCACGGACGTCAGGTTGATCGTGTAAAGATTTGATTTCCGAAGTTCGCAGAAGAGTTCTGTGTCATGACTGTCCAAAATTCTGCACCGTTGAGCATGAAAGACCACTTGAAATCCTTTGTCACAGAATTGGCCTATGCTGAACAAGTTATGGCGGAGGCCTTTGACATACGAGACATCTTTTATCATCAGATTTTCCAAAATGATATCTCCACATCCGAGAATGGGAGCTGAGTCGTTGTTTCCGAATCTGACTTTCCCGTTTGGTCGGTCTTTGTAGTTGCTCAGCAGTTCTTGATTCCCAGTCATATGTGTGGAGCAACCAGAGTCGAGGTACCACACATGATGGATCTGCAAAAACAATTTAGAGAGCTTTAGGTACCCACTTAAGCATGGGTCCTCTCAGATTAGCAGATATAGTTTTGGGTTCAGAAATGATTCCTAAATTTTTATTTGGAGGAGTTTTAATAACCCATTTGACTTTTGGAGAAGTGGAGTTGGGTTTTGTCTTTAGGTGACATGGCCTTTTCGGCTTTTGTCGTCCTAGGCAGAGATTTAGGAACCCATTTGGGTTGAACCTTGCAGGGAAGGTTAATTTGAGCACGTACAAATGCTTGGAAGGCTTGACCGAGGAAAAGATCTTTTCTTTTGATAATCTGCTAAGGTGCTTGGGGGACTCAATCTTTACGGGATACCTTAGGTGAGTACAGGCATGCAGCGCCATAGGCTTTCTTTATGGCTGGATCTTGTTTCCTACAAGGCTTCCTAGTGGCATTTGTTTCAGAATGATTGTTAGTAATTTTTGAAGTAGAGCCTATTTCGACATTGTCGCTTCTAAAGGTGATCGGCTGAAGTGAACAAGTAAAGCAATTATCTTAAACGTGGAAATGGCTATTTTATTACTACGAGTGTCTTTTATTGTAACAGAAGGAGTAACATTCTTAGAAACATTCAAATCTACTGGTTCCTTCGTTATCTTAGTACTAGACACTCTCGCCTTCGTTTTCAGTGCTGACCCTACGCTCCCTGTAGACGTAGGTGAAGTAGAATTAGCCATAGTACTTTTAACAGAATTATCTTTACAGTTTTTATCTTTCAAAGACAATTTTTCAATTTTCACGCTTTTCATAATAGCGTGTAAGGTAGTTTGGGAGGATGAGGAAACCTTGATATTTTCCATCTCTTTAAGAAACTTTTTCTTTTCAGCTTCGAAATTCTCTCGTTCTTTATGTAGCTTTGCCTGTGACTCATCTATCTGTTTTATGATAGGGGGTTTGTAGGGAGAATATACAGTTTGGAGAAGTCAGTTCTTAAATTTCATCGAACTCAAAGATCAGGCTGAAGATCTATTATAATCACTTTATGTGGGACCGAAAATATTTTACATAAAAGAAGTTGATAGCTCGAACAATCCTCCGATCGAAACCACTAGGCGAGTTAAATTACCCAGTGAGTACGATGCAGCTGAGAAAAGAAGAGCTAGAGCAGATCTTATTGCTAAGAACACACTGATGCAGGGCATCCCTAATGATATCTATAGACATATAAATAGCATCCCAACTGCCAAAGGGATGTGGGATGAATTGGAGCGGATGATGCAAAGAACCGAAGTCGGTGCTAAAGCTAAGAAGGCTAACATACTCACAGCATATGACTCCTTCAAGGCCAAAAGTGAGGAGAGCTTACACGATCTTTATCAGTGGTACCTCACTCTTCTCAACGAAATGAGTAAGATCGATATGAAAAAAGACTAACATGGAGATGAACATTAGGTTCCTATCCGCAGTGCCCACCAACTAGAAGAAGATCTCTACCCAACTCCGACAAAATAAGGACTTGGACGAGATGGATAGTCAACGCTATTTTTGATAACCTCGCACAGCATGAAGAAGACATAAGCGAGTTACGAAAGGAGCAAAAGGGAAAACAGGCCGAGGACTCCATAGCTCTAGTTTCTGAGAAGAAAAGCTCCCGCTCGCGCAAGGAAAAGCACATCAAGCTCCCAAGCTCCTCGGAGGACGAAGACACACTGATTCAGAACTTCCCTCAGCCATCCAAGAATTTGGCAAACAGCTGGCATTAGTCGCTAATATGATGACAACGCAGTACTTCAAGAAAAAATCGTCATCTTTCGCCAACAAACTACGAACTACGAGCTCGAAGAATAAAGAAAAGTCAGCTGAGTCCTCAGAAGCCACACTTTCTAAAGACGCACTAAAATGTTTTAATTGTGGAAAAACAAGTCACTTTCCCCGGGAGGGCACCCTTCCGAAGAAAAAGAATGCTAACTACTACTCCAGGAAGCTTCAACTAACTAAATAAAAGGAAGATGGAGTAGCTCTTATGTCAGAGTAGGACCATTGGCTAGAGGATAGCTCATATTCTGACGCCGACAATATTTCACTGATGGCATGCCTTGATGATGAAAAGGAAGATGATACTTCCGCATAGACGGACGACGAGAAAACATCCACATCATCTCAGGAGGTAGAAACCTCTGACTCTACAAATTCTGACTTGTTAGCTGAGTTAAGCTCTAAATTTTCTAGCATGGTAACTGAGCAGAGAAGAATAGTAGAGAAAAAGCTTCTTAAAGCTAAGGAAATCATAGCTAGTCTCGAAGAACAAGTTAGGAGTTCTAGCCTTGCCATAGACGAATTAACGAAGAAACTCCAAACATATGAGACAAAGCATACCCCCTTAGAAAAGCATAGATTGGTACTAAAAGAACTAGAGGACAGGCTAGACAATAACCACAAATGTCTATTAAGGAACTTAGACGAAAAGAGTCTAGTTAAAAGTAGACTTGAATCGGCAAATAAGAAAGTCACTAATCTCGAAGAGGAATTAGTTAAGGCAAATTCTATAGTGAACTAGGAAAGAGTCTAGACACCTGTCAAGCCGACAAGAGCACCGCTCAAAACAACTATGCTACCTTAGACAATGAACGTAAGAAGCTATATTTAAAAATTAAAAAATTAGAAGATCTTATAGTAACAAAGGGACAAACTGAACAGACTATCTTTCTGAATCAGCCCAAGGATTTAGAATTTTATGACTATAAGTATGGTTTAAGCTTTGAAAACCCACTAACTTAAAGAAAGTTAATGGCAAACAACTTTATGATGTCAAGTACATTGGCTTAGGACTAACCAATTGATGAACTTCACAAGTGCAGAAGAAATAGATATCGAAGAGATAGCCAAAAGAAAAGCCAAAACTAGGGCTGAAATTTCCTTTTCTTACACTGAACTGAATCAACGTGACAACACCAGGGAACCTCCCAAGGGTTGGAGTCTTGATATAGTTGATTTTATTAAAGATCATTCTACAAATAAGGAAGCTCAAAATAATCATTCGGAAAATTCTCTGTACATACCCCCTATTGTTAGGAAATAAGAAGGGTTAAGAGTTTCATTAGAAAAAAAGAAAGAGAGGATTTTGAAGCTGAAAATAAAAGATTCCGAAAAGAGATGGAAAATATCAAAACTTCCTCTATCTCCCAAGTCACTTCTCACGCATCTCCCTCAAAGGATAAAATTATTCCAAAGAGCGTGAAGAAAGAAAAATTGCCTTCAAAAGATCAAAAACAAAAAATTAATATTTTGAAAAATGATAAATCTACTTCCGTTTTACCTATGTCTACAGGGAGCATAGTACTACCTGAGCTAGAGGAATCGAAGGCCACTAGTATAGATATTAAGGAGTCTCTAGACGTCAACGTATTGAATGTATCTCCTCCTTCTGCAAAAAGACTAAACACGTAGAAATAAAAGAGCCATTTCCACTCTC
Source organism: Craterostigma plantagineum (assembly GCA_027422505.1). Taxonomy (NCBI): domain Eukaryota; kingdom Viridiplantae; phylum Streptophyta; class Magnoliopsida; order Lamiales; family Linderniaceae; genus Craterostigma; species Craterostigma plantagineum. The sequence continues at coordinate 45,048 of JAPQWV010002092.1, read as the reverse complement.
AAAGTAATTGCTTCTAGTTGCTCCTTAGAACCTACCACCTTTAGAAGCACTAATTACGAAATAGGACTTCTTCTAGAAAAACTATTATTCATTCTAGATTGGGGTGGTCACGCCATCCGGGATTGTATTGACTCGAGTATGGTCATAGCGTCTTTGAGATGGTCCTGTGTATCCTCCAATTGCATTGGCTTGCTCGCTAGAATCAAATTGAAGTGAAGGACAATTTGCTGTTGCATGTCCAGCAAATGTACACATACCACAAGCCTTTACCTGGCTCGTTTTTCCAATCACAAGTTTTTCCACAAGAGACGTTAGCGAATCTAATTTTTGCTCAAAGGAAGTAGTATATACCTCATTCATCCTGTGTTGGACTACGTCTTGACGTGTTCCAAATTGTTGTGCATTTGTAGCCATGCTTGAGATAAGCCGACGTGCCTCGTCTGCCGTTTTATCGACCAGCGCTCCTCCACTTGCTGCATCAATCATGTTTCTCTCCATGGGTAGCAATCCTTCGTAGAAATATTGGATGAGCGCCAATTCTGAAATTTGGTGATATGGACAGCTTGCACACAACCGCTTGAATCTTTCCAGGTATTCGTGCAGAGTTTCTCTGATCATTTGTCGAATCCCATATATCTCCTTCCGAATGTTAGCGGCACGAGATGCAGGGAAAAATTTTGCAAGGAATTGTTTTTAAGTTCGGCCCATGTAGTAATCGAACCTGATGGTAAGTAGTATAACCAGTCGTTTGCGTGATCCGCCAACGAGAATGGAAATGCGCGAAGACTTATCTGATCTTCCGTGACCCCATTTGGCTTCATGGTTGAGCAAACCATGTGAAACTCCTTTAAGTGCTTGTGCGGATCCTCACCTGCGTTACCACGAAAAGTAGGAAGTAAATGGATTAAAGCTGGTTTTAACTCAAAAGGTGTTTGAAGAATAGGGTTCAATGCAGAGCGGCCGTTGATTAACATCTGGCGTAGCCATATCCCTCAATGTAAGGCGGATTGGTAGCTGATGTTCGGTTTCCTCCATATCGCTTGCGGAAGATTCTTGTTCGGACTCCGTGCTGGATATTGATATGGTGGAATCCTTTTCCCTTTTTGCCTTTCGATTCGCCCTCGCGGTCCTCTCGATTTCTGGATCAAATATTAGTATACCTGTTCGAGAAGATCGGGGCCTAAACTAGAACAACAAAAAATCGAATTAGAACTACACCACCTTCCCCGGCAACGATGCCAAAATTTGGTCGCGTCGAAAACGGCCAAAAATAAATTAATCACCTTTTCACTAAACATTAGTATAGCGACAGTAGGGATCGTCTCCACAGGGAAAATGGTTGATTTATTTCTAGTTCGGAATTCAATTTACAATAATAATATTAATAATAATAGTAATATAATAATATTAATGATAATAATAATAATAATAATAATAATAATAATATTTATACTAATAATATTAATAATAATATTAGAGGGGGGTTTTGATGATTGAGTTTTTAACGCAATATTGAACGGAAAAAAATATCCAAACTAACAATGATAAAATAACACTCGCTAAACATATTAACAAAAACGCAACTGAAATTTATTAACTCTAATGACATATGAAATAGATAGAAATAAACTTACGAGCGTATGAATTTCGACTTACTGTCTTCCTCAAAACAAAACTCAGTTGACTTGACGTTTTCCACCGAAAATCAAAACATAAGAGATATAACTTCGCTGCCTTTCAAGTATGTGCTTTAAGAACTATATAAAATGACTCATAATATAACAAATAATGCCAAAACCAAACCAACAATTATAAGAAAAATAATGTTTTTAATGGAAAGAACGACACCTCATTCCCTCCACTAACCATGCTAGTGTTTATATAGATATAATTTATTTGTTTTTTTCAGCCTTATCTCTCAAACTTGTCTGCACCTTTCTATCACTCAATAAAATAAAGATAAAAATGAACACACAGCAATTGAAAGCAACGGTTCCAGAATACTACAACCCTCTCGTCTCGATGATCTATGTCTCGCTCAAACTCTCGACACACTCAAGCGAAGATATAACAATAAAGGTAACAACACTGAAATACAGCAGGCATATTCTCCTCTCGCTCAATCTATCTGCTACGCTATAAAATAAAAATATGAAGATGAAGTACTGATTTCTTGATGATTTAGCTCTATTTATAGAACCACATGAAGCATAATGGACAATTTTCTCAGATTTGCGCGTGCTTGGGCAGCCCATTGAGCTTTACGCTCCGATCTTTAGCCGTTTGATGATAGTGAGATGTTTGCCTATTTTCTAGTTGCAGCCGCCAAGATTATATTTTCTTTGTCTTCTATCGTGATTTTCCTTGTATCTCCTTTGACTATGAAATCGTTGTGTATGTGCTGAGTGATTTACCTCTGCTCAATAACTACCTCGAGCCCCGCGCGTGTTGACAGCTTGGATTGTGATGTGTTTGAGAGGCTTCAGTGCGTGTATTCACCTCTGTCAAGTTCTTGCAACTTGTTCTAATACAAGTCAAAACACCTCATGGGCCAATATATATCATATGGCCCAATTTCCATTTCCAGGGCTCTCCAATTGGCTGGGCTATTTGCTTGGGCTTCCTCGGTAATTACTTTGTTGCTCGAACTCGAATTTCGGCGTTGTATTCTCCTCACGTCCAAATATTATCAGATTTATCCAATTTGCTCCGATATCTGCAAGATAAGAAATATAAATTAATTCTATGATATTCGAAGCATCTCAGATAAATAACGAGCAATATCATCCTTTTATGGGGTGTAAAATTAATGTAAATTATTGTCTTATCAATCTTGACAACCAATCCATACCCAATATTACGTCAAAATCCATTAAAGGAATAACGAACAGGGTTGCTCGCATTTCTATCCCGTTATTGACAACTTTGCATTCGGGGTATACGGTGTTTACTATAACTATTTCTCTCGTTGGAAGTCGAACGTATAACTCATCCTCTAGGGGTTCGGGTTTATAAGGTAATAGTGATGCAAATGTTCGTGATATGAATGAATGAGTGGAACCTGGATCAAATAAAACATATGCATCAATATCACAGATAGACAATTTACCCGTAATTATGCGTGACCCCTCTTTAGCTTGCTCACGAGTCACAGTGAAAATCCTTGCTTGTGCTGGCGGCCTATAAGCTTGGCCTCCTGAGCCTCCTCTTCCAAAACTTGTGCTAAATGATCCTCGACCCCTTCCTCTTCCACGATTTTTATAAGTTCCACTAACCCTTGATTGTTCAACTGTGGGTTCTGTTTGTAATGTTGGGCAATTTCTTGCTAACTGCTCATATTGTCCACATCTAAAACATTCGGTTGTAAGCCATCTACTTACACCTAGATGGTTCATTCCACAATGTTGGCATGCCGGTATTGGTTGAGTAGTTCCTCGTCTAACAGGTTTCATCACACATGTGCTACTCCTTGCGGAACTACTTTGAGTACTCATCGGTCTAGGTGAACTATACGTCTTTTTCATCTTTCCACTCGATGATTCTTCCCCCGGCCTTCTTTTATTACTTTGAAAATTTCTGGATTCGGTCTCTAATCTTTCAGCCGAATCACTGCTGCTCTCAACTTTCCATAGGACTCCATATCTGATGGTGTAATACGATTTCTAATCGTGTAACGAAGTCCAGCTTCAAACCTTCGGCACTTATTTCTTTCAATCGCAACCATGTGTGAAGCATATCGAGACAACTGATTAAATATCACTTCATACTCACTTACGGATCGGTTTCCCTGTTTGAGTTGTAAGAATTCTTTCTCCTTCTGATCCTTGTAGACCTCAGGCATGTATGTATCATTAAATTCTCTCAGAAAATCTTCTCAGGTCAGTACTGCAGGTTGGGTCATACTATCTGGGACAGTCTCCCACCATTCGTATGCATGTCCCTGCAAGAGTGAGACAGCATAGACGAATCTCTCTTCTGGGATGCATTGCATCATATTAAACACCCTTTCCGTTCTTTTCAACCATGTTTCCGCTTCAGCGGGGTCTGTCGCACCCGCAAAATCCACAGCACCCATCTTTCTTAATTTATCATACCGTCGTTCTCGGGGCGTTGTCAGGGGCTGTTCAGATTCAAACTGTCTAAGCGTATGCGATGAATGGGATTCAGGTACGGCCGTTCTTCCTCCTCCCTCTATAGTAGGTTCATCGCGTTTATAGGTATCGGACCACCTATTGCCCTTTGCCTATATATGCAAGAAAGGTTTAAGGGCAATTCATAACATGCACATACTATGCAAATGTCTACAGAACCTAAAGCATAGGCTCTGATACCACTACATGTAATGCCCCGTTTCCTATTGCCTTTTTACGCAGTTATAAAATATTCCTAAATTTTTTTTTTTCACGATTCCCATAACCATTTCCTTTAACAAAAACGGGTGCGTACATTCGGTCTAGTTCCTTTCACAATAATGTACATATATGTCCCTATCATACGAGTCACAAAATGCAACGGTCTAAATCCATTTGTATTCTATATGCTAATGATGAACCAGAGGGAAGCAGGAGGAGAGCGTAGCCGGCCAACCTCGAATTCATGCCTTATGATGATGCTTTCTACGCAGCCTGCTAATTATCTACACAACTGTGAAGACAACAATTCAGAGTATGATCGCAACATGTTTACTAATACAGTAACAATAAAATAAACAGTAGTTCATTCCTTCCCATCAATATCGTAAACATGCCATTTCAAATCACATAATCATCGTTCATATAACGGTCATTCATAGGACCCGTAGATCACATACTATTTCTATATGTCTATTTATTTTGATACACCCGTTATAAACTAGCTAGATTGTACCGTACGCCCAGTCGGCGCCCATGCATGGGACTCTGTAACCATTTCGTAATCCCCCGATTTGTAGTGATACGTATTGCCTGTACAGGACCCTGTGAAATCCCCCGATTTGTCAGGATATATGCCGTAGCATCCGTATCATACCATCTGTAGTCGTAGCAGTCATAACGGTTTCTCCCTTATTTTATATGTATGCAGCGCTATATATAAATACCTTATATGACACATAAATCATATAAGAGCATGTTACGGTCACATAGTTCACGTCGATTCATAAATAGCACATATATCACGTACTAATCAATTAATCCATATAAAACATGTAAGCATATAAGGCACATAAGGTACATGTCGCAATCATACTCACAAGTTTCGCCTATTTTCTTCGTTCGCTTAATCGACCTTCTCCTTGCCCTTATCGGACTCCTGACCTATACAATTATTTTATCCGTAAATATGAAATCCTATAATGACATGCGTGCGTGATATGCATGTTTTATTATGCATGATTACTTTGATCCGTAAAGTTTACTTTCTATTTATCTGTTATAATGGATTAGACTCCTGGCTTAGAGGTTTTATGTTTAATTGATATTGAACCTGCATTAAAAATTGGTAACCATACTATACCGAAAATAACATCGAAAACCCTAATATTTATTGTGTTGATAACCCTAAAAATATCGAAACTTATTAAATTCTAAAAATCCGTATCATACCGAAAATCTTATATGAAAATAACACATGTATATAAGGTTCCTCTAAATTTAGACAACCCTAATTCCTACCTATATACACATATCGTACATTATATACATAAGTATTTTATTATAGATGATATCGGTTTCCTGAAGCCTACAAGAACTCTTTATCGAGATTTATACTCTATGCTTAGTTATTAGTCTAAATCCTATAATAGGTTTTTGAGGTATGATATTAAAGATTTCGACATGTTAAAGGATTTCGACATATTCAAGGATTTTGACATGTATTATAGAGGATTTCGACTTGTATCCTAAATGATTTCGATATATATATATCTACAAGATTTCGACGTGTATCATAAACGATCTCGACATCATAACATAATTCGACATTCTATCTAAATGAATTTCCAGATCTCGACATCATAACATAACTCAACATTGTAACTCGAAGTCTTTCTAATTGTATTTCTGAATGTCTAAGTCATGTCTCGAGATCCATTGTTTCGACATAATGTTCGACTTTCCAATTCACTCGAGATTATCTCGAGATTATACCTAATTCGCTTGAAATCATATCTCAAGATATACATTTCAGGAATTCTATTAATTTCGACATTCAATTCGAGATTTCCTAGATTTAGAAATCTACCATAACTCTTCTCGACATCTCATATCGAGACCCCCCCTTGAATTCTTGAGAACAAGATGAATTCCATCGAAACTTCATACTGTTCATATACCGAAATATATTCATCTAATCAAGATTCTTTAGAAACTCCAACCTTTATTAACCTTTAGCATACTTCAATATCGAACTTATCTCAAGAAATAACCCTATTCAAAATATGGAAACCCTAATTCTGTCAAGTTACAAAAATTTCTTCAAACCTGATATAAATCGATTTCTATAATAATAACATACTACAAGTAGACTTATAAATGTTCAATTCTTATTCCTATACCGAAATTATTCCTATGAATATTAATCATTTGCTTAATATGATCAAAGCAATATTGAACTTTTTTACCTTCAAGAATTTGCCCAGTTTTTGTTCAGATTTCGATTGTTATTTGAATTCCCTACTTCTTCCTTGTTCTAAATGCTTCGTAAATAATTAGCTAAGGAATGCCTTTTGATTCTTATCCTATGTTAGCGTGTAATACTAACTCAATGACATCGACATTCATCAATCATTATCATGATCTTATGTGTTATTTTATTATTAAAGTTATTTTCCTTCATAACTAAGTTTTTGATATCTGTCACTAGGAATTATTTAATTCACTACACGTTTTATATCGAGAATCCAAGCTCTCGTGATTTCTATATTAAGAACGAGTTCTTTGATTGAAGGATTTCGAGTTCTTCAATTTCTAAATCTCGAACCCCTTGAGTAAGGAATTCGATGTCCTCAATGAGTAAGTCTCGAAATCCTTCAGGAAGGAATTTTGAATTCTTTATTAAATAGATCTCAAAATTTTTGTGAAAATATTTCGACATTTTACTGAGGGATTTCGAGATTCTTCTTTAGTTATACTTTAGGATTATTTAAATATTTCTTCCATTTTAAAGAATCTCAAGAATATCATTAAACTTCCAAATTTATTTAATTACTTTAATTAGTACACATATACAGTTCCTCAAAACCTGAGAAAACCCTAGAAATTTCATACTTAGAAAATTCTAATTACCATAACATTCAGTTCCTTACCACTTGTACTTCTTTAAGAACTTAGGACTATAATACTTTACATACCTTATTCTATGCGTACTTCTGTGTCAGAATGACTTAAATGCATGCATGAATTTATGTAAATGCATGAAATTATAATATAAAGTTTTGGCTTCGGTTACTGACACCGAAGGAGCGACCACTAGCTCAGGAACCTTTAGTCAGCTACTCAGAGGACAGCTCTCAGGAATCGACCCAAAATAGGCATTCGTAGATAGCCCAGAGACTGAAGTGTGGGGACCACAGAGTACATGTCCACAACATTCTAGAGGACGAGCAATCGCTACAAGATTTACTCAAGAACGCTGCACTAGGCGGTACGGAGTCGGCGATAGTTATTCCGTCGATCGAGAACAACAACTTCGAGCTGAAGCATTCCTGGTGTAGCGACCCTAGCCATAGCCACCATTTCTAGTGTTATCCTAAGTGCCTAATGAGTTAAGAACTTGAAGAAACATGCAAAAGTGCGTATGAAATTTTTCCATCTTTCATAATGGAAGTAGTTTCGGTACAAGTCAAAAGAATACATTTACATGTCAAAAGAATTACTTTGAGTCCCAACTACATGCTATGCCTAATTACACGGGTTGCGTACATTCGCAACAAAAGAAGTCCTATGCGTCCGGCCTCACAGGTCGTCATCCAAGTACACACCACCCCCAAAAGTTGCTCGGAAGCTTCAAAAGACTGCCTTGCCAGCTAGGCGATCACATACCGTGCTCACTCGCACCTACAACACACAACATAAGGGTGAGCTAAAGAGCTCAGTAAGCGGAAACTATATGCATGCAGTGCACATGTACTAACTCGCAGTGACAACCACGTCAATGCATTTCTAGACTTCACTTTCCTTTTTATTCTCTTTTCCTTTCTAATTATATTTCCTTTCATATTGGGCCCTCGTCTCTTCCATCTCGCTATGCACCATCGTAGAGCCCATTTCCATTTCATACATATACATAAGTGATAGCACACACAACTGAGAGGCCACCCTAGTTCGCAATTTGCATTCGACTCCATGGCACCTTTTTAGCCCAACGCGATCCACATTGGGAGGCTAACGATGCCTTTTCGGCCCAATGCGGTCGTCGTTGAGAGGCAACCCTATTCGTCTCCGTGGCACCTCTTTAGCCCAATGCGACCTGGGAGGCTGATAATGCCTTTTCGGCCCAACGGTCGACATTGAAAGGCAACCCCAGTACGCAAATTGCTGTTCACATTGGAAGGCTAATAATGCCTTTCCGGCCCAATGCTATTCCGAAGGTGCCCTTTTAAGCCCAGTGCGGCCTGGCACGCGGGCGCTTCACGCTGGTAGCCCACTCCGAGGTTGCCAATACTAGAGATACCCCCTGTGTCGCGTCTTCCCTCGGGTCGCACCCTCCAGGTCGCACTTCCTGTCATAAGGGTCTTTAACCCAACATAATCGTAATTTCGGCGATGCCTTACCACCGCAATGGTGACATAGGAGAGCCGTGACTCGACAATTGAGTCGACAACAGATGCCCATATCGGAAACTATACATTGCTCACAGGCGATCCTGACTCATACACACACTCGTGTCCTAAACTTCGTACTAAACGTCTATGCAGGTGATCATGTCGTGAATCGTATGCATATGCACGTAGTCACATATCACATAAACTTCGTACGCCATGAATAGTAAATAAAACATATCACATAAACTTCACGTTCTGTCATGAAAGCACGTAGTCACATAATTTATGCACATCAAAGTCATGAGTTGTAGTTGAAGGTAGTCTCCACTTACCTGGCGCCTGTCGATTAGTGCTACGGGTTCGACGAATTTCCTAAGCCTGGACCTTAACCATAAAGTTTTCACGTCAGTATGCTATCTAAATTATCCCGATATTTATTTCTTAAGTCTCCTAAGTTTTGAAATATTAGTTCGACTTGTGTTAAAAACTACTTACAATAATATGCTGAATCGAGTTGACCCGTTAACTACACGTAACTCATGAACTAACTTAGCCTCATAAGATTCAAGGAACTTATATAGCACCCTAGATTCCTATTGACTCGTGAGGTTACTTCGCGAACTTATTTAGTTCGTGGAGTTTATAAAATTCGTCCTTAAGCTGTTTGCTAGCCAGTCTGGTGAATTTCCTAATATTTCATCCTTTAAATACGAAAAGGCTATAAAGTCAAGTCTATAAATTATATTCATAGACCACGTAAATTTTCGATCCAAAATTCTATCAAAAACAACGTTTGCCTACACCGACAATTGACCTTGAAAACACCGATAGGCAATTTATAATCGGGCGTTACGAGGGACTATGCCCATTGAACTCAAGATATTTTCTCATTAAATGGTGTAAATATATATTTTGAACCTTAAATGTTTTTATCTAAGGGTTCGATTCGTGAAGTTATCCTAATTCGGGAATCTTAGTTCTCAAAGTTCATACTTCGCGAATTTATCTAGCATTAGGCACACTTCACGAACTCAATTCGTATTTGCATGAAATTCGCGAACTGTCTGGATTCGCCAACTTGGATTCGCCATCTTGGATTCACCAACTTGGATTCGCCAAACCTCCTTTGTTCCTCATTTCGCCAAACTCTATTCAACTCAGTTCGCAAACTTGCTTTAGCCGCTTAGTCAATTCGCGAACTTGCATGGACTCCCCAAATTATGCTTTGCGAATTGAGTTCGTGACTTGTTTAGTTCGCCGACCTCATAATTCGTGAAGCTCACCTCTCATAATTCGCGAAAAGGGCATGGTTCGCAATTCTTCTACCGGTTCGTCATCTTGCATGGAGTTCGCGAAATGCATTTGGTTCGCCAACTTCTTCGGTTCGTGAATTGCATCTCCCCTCCGAGTTAACTCTTCCCTTGATTCGCGAAGTGAGTTTCGTGGCTTCATGGTCTCGCAAAGTGTATAATAGGTCATCAATTTGCCAAGCTCCAATGAGTTCGCCAACTCGGCCCTCAATTTGCGAACCCCAATTCGCACGTCTCCATTCGCAAAAGTGCCTCGGCCCTTAGTTTGCGGCTTACGATTCGCGAAATACCACTTCGTGAAATTCATATTTTGCGTATCCTACCTTACTAAACACTTTTCAATTCGCGATACACTAGTTTTGAGGATCAAAAAGCTATTTTCCTAAGAACTCGTTGAAGATCGTATGAACTTCTTTAAGACCCTAAAATGGACTTAACTACAAGGTACAATTTCAGACCTAATCTCGTGTGCTAACGTCTTAAGCAAGTCAAATCTGAACTTAAAACTTAAAATCACAAGCTAAAAATAGAAACTGCCTAGTAAGATTTCTACCTTGTCCAAGCTGTGGTTCGAACCCTCCTCCCTCTTTCTCCTTCACGTTTCCTAGTGTGAGAATGCTTAAGATATTTTGTGCTATCGAAATTAGGGTTGTTTAGGCACATATAGGCGTGAACTTCCTTATTTTGAGGAAGCTTGTTTCCCAGATATTTCTTTAAGAATCCAATTTCCAAGTTCTATTTTGGGCCTAAGTTCGAATTTTAACTCCTACCCAATTCCACTCATAACCCAACTTTTAATCTCACTAATATTATTATTATTTTAAGTTCCCCTTGTTATATATTTTCGAAAATCCTTAATAAGTTAGGTATTTATCTAAGCACATAACTGGATTCACGAAATAATTAAGATCAAGTAAACACCTATTTTCATGAAATTCACTTAGGCACATAATTTCAGAAAATTCACTTAGGCCAAAAATTCACTTAGGCCATAGTCGACGCATGGGAATTCATATGGTTATAAAAATCACGTAGGCACGAAATCAAATTACTCATATAAGCACTAAATATGCATGCTAATTCGTCGGCTAATTGGCCTACGGGGCTCGGGTCCTACACCTGGCTTCCGACGATCTTCCAGATGACAATCCACACTCACACCCGAAGGCCTTTATGACAGTGAACCATCAAGATCAACGGTGTCCCAGGCGATGCAGTTAAGTTGATGCTGTTCCCATTCTCGATCAAGTTCAGGGCGAAGGACTGGTTGGAGATGTTACCGCCCACATCAATCACTACTTGGGAAGAGCCGCGAGCCGTATTCGGCCACTACTTCCCATTATCAAAGGTGTTGACACTGAAGACTGAAATATCACTTTTCCACCAGAATGACTCATAAAATCTCTACGAGGTGTGGGAGCGATATAAGTCACTACTGAAGAAGTGCCTACAACACAGGAAGGCTCATGAAGCTCAGTATGTTAGATGGAGCCGCATGAGGAGGGCTCATGAAGCTCAGTACGACCAACGCTTGGAATCTGATTGACGACTACTCGAGGAACAGCTTCATGAGGGGCAATATGAGGATTAAGACGCTAGGCGTGTTCGGAGTGAGCGAGGAGACGGCCACGAATGCCAAATTCAAGGCACTCCACAAACAAATTACGGCGACAAACACTCAGCTGCAGACTGTGATTGGCGCACTAGTTCCAATTCCGGGCAGATACAGTCCATGCACGCCATGATGACCATCGCACCGATGCAGCATATGCCATATGAAACACAATGTGGGATTTGTGGCGCAGCCCACGAGACGTCCGAATGCCAACTCGGGCAGCCACTGGAGCACGTGGATTACATGGGAAACCACCAAGGCAGCGAGGTTTCCAACCTCGAGCACACCCCAATCTGGCGTACGGGAATCAAAACCACCACGGGCAAGGACCACTAGGATTTTAGCCCAGACAATCGATTTCCAAGGCGAACCACCACGACAGTATCGGAATGCATCCGCGGGTTTAGGACCAGACCATATGAGGGAGATGACGGACATGATGAAGATGCTCCTCATGAATTTCAGCAACACCACCATGACTCACGAGAGTCGAATGACGAAGATGGAGGAGTATATGGAAGTGAACGACATATGTGCTCAGAACATAGACACGTCAATTAAGAAGTTTGAACATCAAGTGGGCCAATTAATAAACAACTGGCAGGGCGAAATCAAGGATCACTCCCGAGTTACACCAAGCCAAATTTTAAGGAGTATTGCATAACCTTGAGGAGTAGGGGAGAATTGCAAGAAGTACACGCCAAGGTGAATTCAAAGGAGAAAGCTGATTTCAAGGACCAAGACGAGCCAGAAGTAGAGAAAAGCAAGGGTGACAGAGTTGAGAAGGTTAAGGATGACAAAGGAAATGCGTGACCATTCGTGAAGCCATATCAGCCGAAGATTCCGTAACCAGCTCGGTTGAGGGGGGCCGAACCTGAAAAGGAGAAATTCGAACCTGAAAAGAAGAAGGCCATGCCTGAAAAAGAAAAGGCGGAGGAGAATGTGCGACCACCAGTGAGGCCGTACCATCCGAAGGTTCCCTACCCAGCACGTTTGAATAAGGACAAAGACGATGCATTGTTTAGCCGATTTATGGGTATGTGCAAAGACTTACATATTAACTTACCATTGGTTGAAGCTATTACATAGATGCCCAGTTTTGCGAAGTTACTAAGGACTTGCTGACAAATCGACGGAAGCTCGATCACGTCTCCACTGTATATCTACCAGGAGAGTGTCCGACGATACTCTAGAGCAAGATACCGAAAAAGCTCAAGGACCGAGGGAGTTTTACTATTCCCTGTTTGATAGGCAATTTAGTAGTTGAGCATGCTTTAGCTGATCTAGGCTGTAGTATAAATTTGATGCCGTACTCCATGTTTAAGCGCTTAGGATTAGGTGAACCACGACCCACTAGGATGAGTATTCAATTGGCCGAGAGATCGTTAAAATACCCTCTAGGTGTTTGATAAAACGTATTTTCGTACGTTTATCATTATAGTAATTAATGCATTCTCGGCATATTAGTATCATTTTTGGAATGATTATTATTTATTTACCCACTTTTATGATTTTGTAGGAACAAACCAAATAAAATCAAGGTGGAACACTTATTATGTACAATATTAGCTCAATTGGTCATTATGGACGTGAGTTTTGAGGACTAATATTTAAAGCTGCTAAACCAAGTGAGCCCAAGATGAAATTAGCCCAAGCCTATTCCTTTTATAGATGTTACTACACTCTATCCACATCACGCAAGAGAAAAAAGAAAACAAGACCCACAAGCTCGCGTGGGAGACAAAGTGTGAGCAGCCATCGATTACAACGCCCACATAGCCGAATTCAATGCTAGATTTCAGGCCGTTCTTGAGCAGCCAAGGGAAGATTTTGTCTCCCCTCTACCATCTTTAAATAGGGATGACGTGAAGAGTGAAAAAGGAGGAGGACTGAGAAAAGAGAAATCGAGGGCCACTTACATGCTCATCAGGCCGTTCACGAGTTGATAGACGACGACAACCCATGCTCAAGTACGCTGCTCCCTAGCCAAACAATCGCAGCTGCCATCGATCCTCCGTCAAGCTCACACCTCCCCAACAATTGGAGCTGAAGCAGTAAGCGGGATTAGCAGCAAGAAGGTGACGAGTGCAAGCTGTTTTTGAGTTGTTATATGCTGTGAGGGGCGAGCGAGAAGCAGCAAAGTGATTTTCCTGATCATTCCTAACTCAGCTATGTTGAGGTTTTGACCAAGCCCGCGAAATTTTCGGCCCATTTACTCAAATTTCGCATGTACAGTGCCTACACTCGTAAAACCCCAAAACCCTTAACACTTTTCACTTTCCTAAAGATCCCGAGAAAAATTCAAAACTTTCGCAACCCCTCTCTCAAAATTTCGCAACTCCCCGCGTCACGTCGTCGTCAAAATCTGCTTTCAAACTCCGTTTTTTGCTACCTCCATTGTCGCAAATCAGCTTCTCGGTATGAATATACCTTAGTTAAATCAATTTCTAGTCACTTTAAGCTGTTTTGCCCCATTTCGATTAAATCTGTTAGGTTAATAATAAGTTTTTCGCGGCCTCTGAATCGAACTCATGATATGTTGTTTATGTTTAGTATCCCCAAATCTGCGTTACCCATTCAATTACGAGTCGATTAAGCCCAGATTATAGCGTTTTGGTTGAGATTTGAGTAGGTCTAAGGCTAAAATTATGCGTCGTTTCGCATGCTGTCGCAATATGTTCTTCACCGCGAAAAATTCTCAGAAGATTGCTTTAAAAATGTTAACTTTCGCTGCTACAGTGAGAACAATTCCGCGAAAATCTTTTCGAGAAATTTCTTAAGATTGAAAGTTTCGCTACTACAGTGAGTAATATTCCGCGAAATTTTTTATCCGAGAAATTTCAAAGAGCTAAATTTTCGCTGCTACAGTGACTAAAGAAATGCGAAACTTTCATTCGAGAATTTACATAAGTTAAAATGTTTTTCGCTGCTACAGTATGTGAAGTCCCGCGAAAGTCTATCTGAGAAATCTACTTTTATTCTCGTCAAAACTTTCTCTGCTACAGTGAGTGCCACCCCGCGAAAATCTCATAACACATCTCTCCATTCACAAACTTTCGCATCTTCACTCTTTCGCAACCACAGAGAAACACGAAAATTTTCTCAATGCATAAAGTTCTTTTTCCCTTCCGCGAAACTTTCATATAACTTGCGAAAAACTACCTTACTTGCGAAAATTCACTCGGAATGCGAAAACACTTCAACTTGCGAAATCTTCTTTATGTGCGAAAATTCGTGAATAGACTAAGTGCGAAATTTCCTTGATACATGCGAATATTAACTCTGAGTGAAACAGTGCTTTAACGTGCGAAAATTTCCTTCTGTGCGAAAATTCATATGCGAAAGTTCTTTCTTACATGCGAAATTGAGCGATTTCTCGACTTGTCTATGTATGATAACTTGCGAATTTTCTCATCACATGCGAAAATTTAGACAACTTGCACACTAGCGAAATTTTACTATGCGAAAAATCCTCATGACATGTCCATGTTCACCTACGAAACTTCCCATTGCATGCGAAAATTGTCCTATATGCGAAATTTACCTAATAAGCGAAACTCTCTATTACTTAGCGAATTTTCTTTACATGCGAATTTTTACCCAATATGCGAAAATCTGCCACTACTTGCCAAATGCGAAATTCTACATTAAATGCGAAACTAGCTTTACTTGTGACAATTCTACCTAGATACGAAGGTTTATATGCGAAAAACTTTATATGCGAAAAACTTTCTTTTCATGCCCATGAAACTTTACAAGCGAAAAACTTTCTCGACATGCTTATATGATATAAGTTACGAAAATTTCTCTTTACATGCGAAATTTTATACAAAAATGCAGTAGTTTTCTAGACATATCTACGTTTTCATACTTCGCGATTTCGACACTTAGTCCGCTCTAATCGTATAACAATCACTGTCGAGTACAGATATGACTAACAAAGATCAAGCCACACTTGAAGCACTTGAGCAGGCTGCAATTCAAAGGGACGTCGCTCGCATCGAAGTCCACACGCGCACCTATGTACCACCACCCGACCAGATATTTCCCCTAAGTCAATGGGCGGCTCTGATTCCCAACAACTACATGGTGGATCTGGAGAGCTTTCGGTGCGATGCCCCCGTCATCGTAGAAATCCTCAAAGGGCACCCACTTCGCCACGCCCTCACACATGGCGAGCCAGAAGCTCAAGTCTATCTTCAACAATTCTGGCATACACTCCAGATAGCTGGACCACTCCGTCTCGCTAAAACCTTGTCAGCCAGAATTGATCAAGACACGGTGGTGCTCACCCGCAAGATATTACAAGAAGTACTTCAACTCCCCGTCTACTCACCCTACGACCCACTACCGACACACGAGCAACTGATTGACGACATTGACAGACTGGGCTACCAATCAGACAATAAGAAAAAGAAGGGCCCACTTGTCCTCAGTGAAGTCACCACCCGCAATCTACCTCAACCATGGCGAACGTTGTACCTGCTCGTCAACAAGTTCATGTCAGGGAAGCATGCTGGTCAGGACCGCGACAACTTTCAGATTCTCACCATCCTGACCGGCATCGCCCACAACCGCAAGTACAACTACGCCGATATAATCTGGATGGATCTCGTCTCCATGATCCAACGTCGCGACCGGGAAGTCGCCAAGGGAGTCACAAACCGATTTGTACCCTACATGCGGTGGCTCCCTGCTCTCATCAAGCACTTCCGCCTGCACTCAACCGACATTCGAATCCGGTCGCCAGCGGAACACTTCGTCATCCCAACCGTCGAGAGGTTCGCCAAGAAAAACACGCCGGCGAAGGATCGACACGCCATGATCATTCCGGACGAAGTGCTCGCCTACGCAGATCAGACAAATCCGCACGTCCGCGAATACCGAGCCACAACCGCCGCGTTCCGCGAGCCCTCGACCTCCCTCCACTATCCCTATGGCGCAGATCAACCCCACTGCTCCTATCCCTGGGACTAGCCACACCCCTCCCACCACCTCCAAAAAGTCTTCAGGTCGCGCCGCATCCTCCTCCACCCGCGTTCCGAAAAAACGGTCGCGTGAGGATGACGTAAGCCGCCCCACGGAGCGTCGATCGAAACAAAAACACGATCGACCTCCTCAGCCACAAATAAGCCGAGCCGAACCAATAGGTACAGGAGGTGATGTGTTCACCTCCCGAGTAGAAGTCGTGGCATCTGGCTCAACCACGCAAACAACCCCACCGACCCACTTATCTTCCTCTCTACAGGAAGGTATTTCATTCCACGAGGAGCCACGTATACCATCGACATCCCACTTGGAGATGATCGATGTTGAAACAAGCAGTCCCTCGCCTCAGACTGCATCCTCTTCATGCACATCGAGTCTAGTACCCTCACTCCCCATAATTTCTCCCATTTCTAGGACACATACACCTCTTACCGCACCACATAGTCTTAGTGACCCTGTCAGAACGCTCGGTGATGTCTATGTGACTGAGAGCGGAAGACCTAGCACGGCCAACATAACAACAACCGTGAGCCTTGGCCATCACACGAGTGAGTCTGTCTCCTCGATGATGCCAACGGGAAGTCTGAGTGACCCCGTCTTTACCAGACCTGTGCAAACGGGCGGCCGATCGGCTTTATTCACCGATTCGGTGTCAGTTGGATTTCTTCGTGATTCCAACTTGTCAGATTTACCCCATTTTGTCACCGAGACCGCGCTAGAGACACGTCTTCAAGAGTTTGCAAAGACTCTTGAAGCGTCGATTCTCGATCAAGTCTACGCGCGTCTCGATGCGTCCACCGTCGACAAAGGCAAAGGTGTGGCCCCGGAGACGCCACCACCCATGCAACACACGGACGCCGATGATCTTCTCTCCTCCATCTCTGCCAAGGAACTATTCTACATCCTCCGAGCCCGATTCGAATCGATGACGGAACTCGACGAGGAAGAACAGGAGATGAAGCGCATAATGACACAACCCATGTCCTGCCGTGCTCAAGGCGAATCCAGCAGGACCAGGCGCGACGATCAAGATGATGATCAAGATCGCCGCGAGGGGGAGAATAGGCAGCTGGACTCACAATCCCAAGGACTCATGCAATCGACGCCGCCCTCCTCCTCTGGACCTGAAAAGACGCCTGCACCAGAAACCTCACAACCCACTAGCCAAAAATCCCACCCTGTTCACCCTGAGTCACTAGCCAAAACACCCTCACCACCACCCATTACCGTCTCCGAAACTCTAATCGTCACATCGACATTAGAGACCACCTCAACATCATCTCCACCCACCACCTCGGAACCTCTAGCTATCACATCGACGCTAGAGGCCACCACCACATCTACACCACCCGTCACCCAAATCATCCTTGCCAAAACCATCACCTCAACCGAACCACCAGAATCTCCACCAATTCCATCCCCACATTCCACTAACTCCTCCGACGCTACACCCTCACCACCACACAGCCCTACCCCTCTCAACATTGATCCCAACCTAGCTCCCGAGGACGTCTACTGCGCACAGAACGAGATCGAAGCCTACATCTTCAATGATGAATGGTTGTACACACCCGTCGATGCAGTAGCAGCCAGGAAGCTGGTGGAAAACGCTCGACGTCTGCTGATGGAAGCCTCACTAACGCTGATCAACACAGCAGACAACGAGAACGGAGAGGAGTACGACGCTGTACCGGCCGAGCTTGAGGACATCCTGCAATTCCAAGCGCAGCAAACTGAGGCCCCTGCTGCTCAAACGGATGCACCCACGGTGGATATACCGGAAGCACCGTGGGAAAACAAAAAGATCACCGCACCGTTTCAAGAAGAGATCAGGAAGAGGATCTGGCGACGCAAGGAGCAGATCATCACCACCTTCGACGAGTATGAGCTGATGAACATCCAAAGTTGGAGCGAGAGAAAGAAGCAACTCTATCGATGGAGCCTTCTGTGCCACAAATGCACAGATAGGACGCTATCCGATGAGGAAAACATCGCTCAGGAAATGAGTCGGGCCCCCATCTGCAAAGTCACTGACCTCCGCCAAGAATTCAAAGGACCTGTCCATTACCCAGTATTCACGGTAATGAGGCAGGATGAGAGCTACTGTGAAGTCAGTGAGGCGGACTTCAAGTTTCTGCGCCTGGGCGACCTGTACAGCATGCTGGAATCCATGAAGCAGTTCAGACTCGACCTCAGAAGTTCTGGACATCTCATACGTGCTGAACCGGTCACCATGGGATATGTGGCTATCAAACGCCACATGCTCCGACAGGTCAAATTCTTCGCCACCATGATCTGCAGATGGCGGTGGAGCACAATCTAAAGAAGGTGAATCTGACTCGCCCATCTTTCAAGAACGCGGACGACTACCGAGAGGGCGATGTGATCGACGGAGACGATCCGGCGGTCGCCTACTCGAACTATAAGGGAAAGATGAGGATGCTGCGCTGCTCTAAAGTGGCAAAGTTCTCGGATGGAACGCTCACCATCATCCAAGACAAACTAATGAAGATCTGCCGCATACTTTCAGAAGAAGATCCCCTCTGCCGATCCAAGTTCGCGAAGCTCATTGACGCTATAGCTAATCGATTGGTACTCCGAAGGAACCTCCGTGCCTTCGAGTTCAAGCTAGGGCTTCGCGACACACTCACACGCTAAACCACCAACGCTACGCTCAAGATTCAAGACTCCCAACAATTGACACAAAGGGGGAGATTGTTAGGATATTTAATTGATTGTGTCAATAGTTTAAGTCTTGGGATTAATTTTGTATTAATCTATTAACTTGGGCTTTGGACTAGAATGTAATAATTTTATTATTAGTGATTGGGCCTTAATATACCTAGGGTTAATGTGGTATATAAGGTTTTACCAACTCACTTTGAAAGCTAATCAAAGATTAAAAGGCTTACCCTTATTTTCACACACTACACACACTCAAAGGTGAGAAACTCTCCCTTCTTCATTCCATTTAGCCTCTTTGATTCCTTGTTTGGTGCATTTCGGGACCAACAGTATCAGATCAGGTTACTCAAACGACGGGCCTAACAAGCCTGAGTTAAAGATCTAATGGCTTCTTCGAGTTTTGATGTTTTTTTGCAGAAGGACAATCCCATTCCAGGCCACCACTCTTCGATGGAACAAACTATGCTATATGGAAAAATCGTATGAAGGAATTCCTGCTTGCTACTGACTATGACCTGTGGGATATCATCACGACTGGACCTTACAGTCCCAAGAAGGCGGATGGAACTCCAAAGAAAGGTTCCGAGTACGATGCAACCGACAAGCGAGGAATATCCTTGAATGCCAAAGCTAAGAACATGATCGCCTGCGCGCTTACAAGAGAAGAATACAATCGTGTGAGTTCATGCGAATCTGCCAAGGACATGTGGGAGATGCTTCAAGTCACACATGAGGGAACCACTCGAGTTGTACAAGAAAGAATAGCCCTCTTAACTCACCAATACGAGCTGTTCAAAATGGAGGACAACGAGACCATAAGCCATATGTACGCAAGATTCATGAACATCATAAATCAAATGTTCTCGTTGGGAAAGAAAATACCGGACGGTGAGAAAGTACGGAAGATACTAAGATCTCTTCCAAGAGAATAGAATCCCAAAGTAACTGCTATCTACGAAGCAAGAACTTGGAAGAACTTTCCGTGTCAGAATTGATTGGATCTCTTACCACCTACGAGATGACTCAGATCTCCATCAAAGAGAAACCAACGGCCCGAAGTCAACCAAACATTGCATTTAACACCGAACAAGAAAATGATTCTGAAGGTGAAGAAGAAACTGAGGAGGATCTAATGGAGCAGATCGCCATGCTGACCAGAAGGTTTGAAAAGTTTCGGTTGAGAAGAAAGTTCAAGGGAAACTCCAAGTTCCAGCCTAGGAACAAGGGAATATCATCATCCGGGACAACGTGCAGAAATGTTTCAAATGCAACAAGCCAGGCCACTTCGCCTCAAACTGCCCTATGGAAAATAGTGACAAAAAGGTAAAGAAGCAGAAAGCAATGGTCACTAACTGGGAAGAGGGCGAAAGCGAAGAAGAGGAAGATCTCGCCTACATGGCCAATGATGATGATCAGGTATCTTCTTCATCCACTATTAAGAAAATTCTCTTTCTAAATGAATTATATGCTAGGCAAGATGAATCTCATGATAACGCTTCCTCAGTTTCTGAAGTAGATGAGAAGGAAGAGATGTTTGAAATTATTCAAAATGCAGAAAGAAGGATTAAGTCGCTCAACTCACAAGTAAAGAGTCTGATTAGGCAACGAGATGATGTAGCTAGAGAGAAGCATCAAACAGATCTAGAAAATGAGCGTCTGAAAGCCGAGTTAGAAACTCTTAAGGAAGAAAACGTCTTGTGTAATTGCAAAAAGCTTAGGAAGCAAGAAAATGTATCTAGAGACATGTCCGTTCTTGAGGATTTCTTAGAAGAAAACAAAAATGTTAGACTTTTTGTAGGACAACATAATCTCAACATGATACTCGATCTTCCTAGACATGTTGGTAATACAGGCATAGGATATTCCACAACACCTAAGCATGCTGCACCTTCACAAGTTATTAGAAAGCCTAAATGTTTCTCATGCGGCCGTCACGGTCATTATGCTAACCACTGTTTCTTGAAGAAAGCTGATAAAACTAGATATATCTGGAGGCCAAAGCAGATTCCTAAGAATCAAGGTTCTAACACTGGCGCGCCTGCGTTTATGAGATCACAGTCTGTGACAGATGATATAACATGTGTTAACAGAAGTCATTTTACCACTGACCCTTTAGGACCCAATCGAAGTTGGGCACCTCAGAAAAGAAATGATTCATGCAGGTACAAAGAAGAAAATCCAGCAAAAAGAACAAGTGGTACCTCGACAGTGGATGTTCCCACCATATGACAGGTGATATCAGTAAGTTTGTGTCGGTGAAAGCCGATGATGGAGGATATGTCTCCTACGCCGACAACACTAAAGCTAAGATCATTGGGGTTGGAACTGTTGGTAACACTTTATATACTACTATAGATGACGTATGGTTAGTTAGGAATCTAGAACATAATCTCATCAGTATTAGTCAATTATGTGATAAGGGTCATACCGTCACTTTTGAAAATGATAAGTGCGTTGTTAGAAACAATGATAAGGTACTGTTTAGTGCATTTAGGGATAGAAATATTTATTGCATAACTCTTGATGATATCACTAACCAGAACGTCAAGTGTTTAGCAGTTACACAGGATAACACCTGGTTATGGCATAGACGCTTAGGGCATGCCAACATGGAATTACTGTCTCACATCACAAGTAATGCACTGGTACGAGGTGTTCCTGACATAAAGTTTGTCAAGAACAAAACATGCAAGGAATGCCAAATGGGCAAGCAAACCAAGACATCGTTCAAGGCAAAGAATGTGATATCCACATCCAGACCCCTGGAACTGCTGCATCTCGACCTTTTGGTCCTGTTCAGACGATGTCTCTGCGAGGTAAAAGATATGCATTTGTCATCGTTGATGATTATTCCAGGTATACTTGGGTGATATTCCTTGCACATAAGAATGAGGCACTAGATAACTTTGCATCGCTAGTAAAGAGACTTGAGAATGAAAAAGAAACGAATTTATGTAGGATACGCAGTGATAACGGACTGGAATTTGATAGTAAATCTTTTGCATCATTCTGTGATCAGTATGGATATAGTCATAACTTCTCTGCCCCCATAACTCCCCAACAGAATGGCGTAGTTGAACGTAAAAATAGGGTACTACAGGAAATGGCTAGATCCATGTTACATGAGTATGATATTCCTAAACAGTTCTGGGCGGAAGCTGTTAGTACAGCTTGTTATGTGTCTAACCGTGTCTTCCTTAGGCCAATATTAAAGAAGACCTCTTATGAAATTTGGCATGGTAGAACTCCAAATTTAAGTTACTTTCGTGTGTTTGGTTGCAAATGCTTTATCTTAAACGATAGAGATAAAAGAGGAAAATTTGACTCTAAGGTTGGTGAAGGGATATTCCTTGGTTACAGTCTTCACTCTAAGGCATATCGTGTTTATAATAAAAGGAAATTGACTGTTCAGGAATCCATACATGTTACTTTTGATGAGATACCTAACACAGATGCTACTGATGAGGAAGGTATAGATTTGCCCTGTGCAGAATTACAGGATACTGAAGATGGTAAGGTTAATATTCCAGAAGACGAAAATATAGAGACACTGGAACCAGAAGCTGATGAGCTGCAACCTAGAAAATGGAAACATGCTTCCAGTCATCCAACAGATCAAGTGATAGGTAATATCAGATCTGGAATCAAAACTCGAGCAACTGTATGAAATCAGGATACAGAGGAATCTCATGATGTACTACTTTCAATGATGGAACCAAAAACAGTCCATGAAGCCTTGGATGATATATCCTGGGTCTCTGCCATGGAAGATGAGTTGGCTCAGTTCGAAAAGAGCCAAGTATGGACACTCGTGGAGAGACCAAATGAAAAGTCCATCATAGGAACCAAATGGGTTTTCCGCAACAAACTCGATGAACATGGTAATGTCACAAGGAACAAAGCGAGGTTAGTTGCAAAAGGTTATTCCCAGGAGGAAGGTATTGATTTCGATGAAACCTTTGCTCCAGTAGCTAGATTAGAGTCCATACGAGTCTTACTTGCATATGCATGTTTTAAACGTTTTAAACTTTTTCAAATGTACGTAAAAAGTGCATTTTTAAATGGCTTTATAAATGAGGAGGTCTATGTAGAACAACCACCGGGCTTTTCTAGGGAAGATTTTCCAAATCATGTTTTTAAACTAAATAAAGCATTATATGGTTTAAAGCAGGCTCCTAGGGCATGGTATGAAAGGCTAAGCAAGTTCTTGATTGACATAGGATTTTCGACTGGAACTATCGATAACACACTGTTTATTAAGTATGAAGGAGATCACATGATACTGGTACAAATATATGTTGATGATATCATATTTGGTAGTACTGATATCCTTCTTTGCGAGAAATTCTCTAAGTCTATGCAGAAGGAATTTGAGATGAGCTTAATGGGCGAGCTGAACTACTTCCTTGGGTTGCAAATAAAGCAACTTGACGGTGGAACCTTTGTATCCCAGACTAAGTACAGCAAGGAATTACTGATCAAATTCGGGATGAACGATTCCAAAGCAATTTCCACTCCCGTGCATCAGACCACCAAAATAGACAGTGACGAATCAGGTACACCAGTTGATCAAACGGAATATCGAGGTATGATCGGTAGCCTTCTTTACTTAACTGCTAGTCGTCCTGATATCATGTTTGCTGTTGGTATGTGTTCGAGATATCAGTCTGACCCTAGGGAATCTCACTTGACAGCAGTCAAGCGTATACTTAGATATGTCAAAGGTACTGTCAATTATGGTTTGTGGTACTCTCATACGGAAGAATTCCCATTAATGGGATATTCCGATGCCGACTATGCCGGCTGTAGGGAAGATAGGAAAAGTATTAGTGGAACTTGCCAATTACTTGGAAATTCCCTAGTTACCTGGTCTAGTAGAAAGCAAAATGCTGTCGCCCTCTCCACAACCGAAGCTGAATATATGGCCTTAGGAAATTGTTGTCAACAAGTTCTTTGGATGAAACAAACCCTTAGTGATTTCGGGTTAAGTTATGACAAAATTCCTATTAGGTGTGATAGCACTAGTGCCATTAGTATTACTAAGAATCCCGTGCATCACTCTCGTACTAAGCATATTGAGGTTAAACATCATTTCATACGTGACCATGTTCAGAAGGGGAATATCAGTGTGGAATTCGTAGGAACAAATGATCAGCTTGCTGATATCTTCACGAAACCCTTAATAGAGGCAAGATTCTGCGACATCCGTGATCGATTGGGAATTCTCGAGCTAAATAAGGTTAGTAAATCTGCCTAATTCTATTATTCACCTAGGTTATTCTATTTTAGATAGAGATTCATAGTTATCATATCTTAAGATATTCAGCCCCTAGAATATTTCCGTGGATCTTATAGATCTTTCCCTAAGTATGATTCTCGTATTTTAGGAAGAAATTTGTAGATAGATATTCCTTCAGTCATCCAGTTTATTTTAGGAATATCCGATTGTAGCACCCGGGTTCCCCGTAAGTATTTAGGGCCAATAAATTAGCAAAATGTGACTTCGTGATTTATGTGCATAAACGTGATTTACGTGCTCATTAAGTGAAGCTTCGTGTTTTACGAAATTGGGTGCAATTAAATGGTGCTAAGTGACCCTTAATTTATCTAGCAATTTTCGAAAATAGACTACAATTTTTAGTGGGCTAGGATTTTATTGGGCCATGAACCCATTATGATGGGAATTACCAAGTGGGCTAAAAGTAGAATTAGGCCCAATTCAAGAAATATCAACTTGGGAGACAAATTCCCATGAATTAAGGAAAAACCCACGCCACCATGTCCTAATCCAACAAAATGCAATAAAATATCTAATGTAAACACTTTAACACCCCATAAACCCACCAAAGCAATTAACGAGAGCAAGAGAGAAAGGAGAAGAAGAAGTCGAGGACTAAAAGTCGAACCAAGAAACACTTCAACTAGCTTAAGGATTCGAAGTTGGTAAGTAAAATACCTTCTTTAAGCTTTTAATTTCGTATGGTATGTGTAGTTGAAGGTATTTAGGTCATTAAAAGAAACTTTTAGGAAGAACACGAGAAAACCCTAAATGTGCCGAGCTTAGGTTAGTTCAAATGATTTCCGTTTGGACAGATATGGAGTTGGGTAGCTTAGTATGTGATTTAGAACTTATAATTCTGGGTAAAGCTAGCCAAAAATCTGGATTCGCGGGATGAAGATCGAAGTATATGATAAATGTCGCATGAAATGTCGACATAACCTATATATCGACATTTTAATAAATGTCGAGACCCATGCAAGTTACATGTCGACATTTCCTAATGAAAATATCGAAACCATGGTAATAAAATGTCGAATTGTTAGGAAGAATGTCGATTGAAATGTCGAGATGTAGTAAATGCCGAGATTTAGTATTCGAATGAATAAAAATGTCGAGGTAAATGTCGATATTAAAGTCGAGACTTATGATGAGTTCATGTCGACATTTTTAGTTCAAAATGTCGAGATGCAAGGTAAAATGTCGAAGCCATGAAAAATATCGAACTAGAGGAGATGTCGAGAACCAATGAAAATGTCGAGATTTACGTCAAAATCCATATCGACATTCCTATTTGAAATGACGAAATAAAATGTCGAGCCTCAGCTAATGTCGAGATCTTTCAATACCTTAAATGTCAAATTCATGTCGACATTTTTCAGTTTCAAAATGTCGAGATAAAAGGAATAAAAATGTCGAGTTAGATACCGAGATTTACTAAATGTCGAGTTTACTATCGAGATTTCCTTACAAGCTATGCCAAGATTTTTACATATCATATATCGACATTTAGAGATGTCGAGTCCTTCTATTTGGAAAAAAATGTCGAAACTAAGGAAAATGTCGAGACTTTATCCGGGTATAAATGTCGAACTGGAAGATAATGTCGAGAGGTCAAAATATCGAGCCCTTATGAAATGTCGAGATCCTTCAACAGCCCAAATGTCGAACCCTTACCAAAATAAATGTCGAGGTCAACAAATAATAAATATCGAGATCCATGTTGAGACATGTCGACATTTTCTGTTTCGAATGTCGATAACAATGTCGAGGCCTATTATATATATAAATTCACCTAAAAATCTCGAGATCAAGCTCGAGATTTATCAGACCCGAGATTTATTTCGAAAACAATAGCTCGAGATTTTCTTATAACGTCGAGATTTAATTTAACCAACAACTCGAAAACTATTTTAACCTATGATATACATTTAGGGCTCGAAGATTAGCATACCTAAACCATTAAATAAAATAGCGCACTGACACCAATATTTCATGCCTAAGGTCGGGACTTAGGAACACTTACGGGTCAAGTGACTGCTAATCTACGGACTCCAGGTAAGTAGAAATCCAACTACGACACACAACTTGTGTTACGTGCCTAAATTGCGTGATTACGTGCCTACGTGGTTTTATGAATTTCGTAAATTGATTGAAGTATTTAAATGTGGTAAGTCTATGTTGCATTTACCTGCATCTGCATATGCATACTCACGTGCACACACGAACTCGTGAGGGAGGGTCGTGGGGTTGAGTGTGCATACTATTATGTCGCTTGTATGCGACTAAGACCCGCCGATATAGGCCGGTGTGTCGACTCGTAGTTGAGTCATGGACGACTTCTATGGCACCCTATATGGCGTACGACGCCGATTATTATTGAGGCAGGAGGAGCGACCCAGGAAGGAGCGACCTAGCTATGCTAGCGTAGGCTAACTGGCGTAGGCAACTGCCCTATTTGCGGAAGGAGCGACCTGGAAGGAGCGACCTAGGGGGAATCCTAGCGTAGGCTACCAGCGTGGGCTACCGTATGACAGAGGGGACGACCTGGGAGGGTGCGACCTGGGGAGACCTAGCTTAGGCTACCCAGCGTGGGTCGCTGTCACGATCCTATTGAGGACATTTGAGCTCTTAGTGGTGCATAGTAAGTGCGTCGCGGGCCCCGAGTGACATTAGTCTGAGTACATTGATACGATTTTTATATGCATCGGCGCGGATTGCCTTTGCGAGTGTTATATGCATCGACGCGGATTGTCGTTGCGGGGGAGTGTCACATGCATACATGCATGATTTCTGCTTACTGAGCCTCGGTGGCTCATTCCTTACGTTGTGTGTTGTAGGCACCGACGACCACGGTATGTGATCGTATTGGAAGACCAGGCCGACCTTTTGAAGCTTCGTGCTGCTTTTGGGGTGGACGTGTGTGTGGATGACAACCTGTGAGGCCGGGCGCATAGGAGCTTTTGCTGTGCCGACACACCTTCGCCGTTGTAGTTAGACCATGTCTGGAACCTGATGTTCGACATTCTTTTGTCTTGTATAGAACAATGTTTCATTCGATATATGAAAAATGAAAAATTTGTACGCGTTTTCGGTGCACTTCTTGATTTGCAAACTCGCTAGGTAAGTAGAAATGCGCTAGGTTAGGCGGTTAGGAAGTCGGGGCGTCACAGGGTGGTATCAGAGCTTCGGTCACAGGTTCTGTAGACTGTCCACACACACACACCCAAAAGAGCGGAAGCGGCCTTGCAAGTAAGTGTTAAGTCTA
Organism: Craterostigma plantagineum; assembly: GCA_027422505.1. Classification (NCBI taxonomy): domain Eukaryota; kingdom Viridiplantae; phylum Streptophyta; class Magnoliopsida; order Lamiales; family Linderniaceae; genus Craterostigma; species Craterostigma plantagineum. The sequence continues at coordinate 17,163 of JAPQWV010002092.1, read as the reverse complement.
TGTGAACTTCTATGTTGTATAATTTATTGGCCATAGGACAATCAGGATAGGGTGTGAAGATGGTAAGAACGAGAGGTGAGTCGAGTGGTGGCGACGACCAGAACAGGGGAAACACGGCCCCTCCCGACAATCGGGATGCAACGATTTTCCAACTGACGGAACTAGTCCGCCAGCAGTCGGCGCAGATTCAACAGCTTATTCAGCAGAATACTGCTAATGCTGGGTCAACTCAGGCGGAAAGGACTGAGGTGGTGGGAGAACGATTCCGAAGGTTGAACCCACCGACCTTCGAGGACACAGCTGACTCGACAGCGGCCGAAGACTGGTTAAGGACTCTCGAGAGCATGTTCGTCTATAGCAGGGTTACGGAGGCGGAGAAAGCCCTCTGTGCTGCGTTCCTACTACGAGGGAGCGCAGGACACTGGTGGGACACCATCATGGTGTTGGAGAACCCCGCTACGATGAGCTGGGAAAGATTCAAGGAGTTGTTCAGGGGCAAGTATCTCACCGCCCCTATTCGAGCACAGCGCCTGAACGAATTCATCAATCTCAGGCAGGGGCCCATGACAGTGGCCGAGTACATAAGGAAGTTTGAGCAGCTGTCCAGGTTCGCTGCTCACATGATCAGCACGGAAGCTCTAAAAGTCGAACGCTTCCTGGAAGTATTGAAGCCTGAGCTCTACAGGGACGTGAGCATGGCAGGAATTCAGGGAGCTACTTACTCTCAGGTAGCAGAAAGAGCTATGGTTGCTGAACAGGCGGAAGCCAGGATCTTAAAGGCACAAGAGGCCAAACGCAAGTTCGCGCAAATGCAAGGAGCGCAATGGAGCGGAGGAGACCAGAAACGGCAGTTCGCGCCTAAAGGGGGCAAGAAGAGATTCCAGAACCGGCCTCCTCAACAGCCTCAGGGAATGATGAACAGACCACCGAACCCAAACCAGAATCAAGGGGCAGCTCAATTCCCTAACTGTCAGAGGTGTGGAAGGAAGCACTTTGGGAACTGCAACACGCCTGCTAATGCGTGCTTCAGATGTGGGAAGATAGGTCATTTCGCAAAGCAGTGCCCTGAGAACATTCCAGGGAATCAGGCAGGAAACCCAGTAAGACCCCCGATGGTGCCAGCACGGGTGTACACCATCACGTCCGAGGAAGCAGAGAACAACCCGGAGGTGGTAACAGGTACCCTACCGGTCCATCAAACTCCCACGTGCATTCTAGTAGATTCCGGGGCGACCCACTCGTTTGCATCTGTGAAGTATGTGACGAAACTAGGGGTAACGCCTGAGCGAGTAGATTACGAATATAGCGTAGCAATTCCAAGCGGGGCATCAACTAGGACTAGCCAAATGTTAAGAAATTGCCCAATCTTAATCGGTAACAGAGAATTGCCTGTAGACCTGATAGTCATCCCGATGGACGACTACGAGGTGATCCTCGGGATGGACTGGCTCTCGAAATACGGAGCAGTGATAGACTGTAACCGTAAAGTAGTTACGTTTAGCTTAGAAGGGGAAGAACCTTTCACCTTCAAGGGAACAATAAAGGGGAGAGGCACTCCGAGGATATCAGCCTTAAAAGCTCAACGATTAGTCAATTCCGGATGCGAGGCATACCTGGTGTTCGCGCTGAAGGCAGAAGAGAATACCCCCACGAAACTTGAAGACGTACCCGTGATTAAGGAATTCTCCGACGTATTCCCGGAAGACTTGCCGGGATTACCCCCTGATAGAGAAATTGAGTTTACGATTGACCTGGTGCCGGGAGTAGCACCAGTGTCCAAGGCTCCATATCGATTAGCGCCAACCGAATTAAAGGAGTTGAAGGGACAAATAGATGAACTCCTACAGAAAGGATTCATTCAGACCAGCTTTTCTCCCTGGGGAGCGCCAGTCCTGTTTGTACGAAAGAAGGATGGCTCGATGAGACTGTGTATAGACTATAGGGAGCTTAACAAATTGACGATCAAGAATAGGTATCCACTACCCCGAATGGACGACCTCTTCGACCAATTACAAGGCGCCACAGTATTTTCTAAGATCGACTTGAGGTCGGGCTACCATCAACTGAAAATCCGCAAGGAAGATGTTCCCAAAACGGCGTTCAGTACCAGATACGGGCATTTCGAATTTCTAGTCATGCCCTTTGGACTGACGAACGCACCGGTGGCCTTCATGGATCTAATGAACCGGGTGTTCGAAGCCTATCTAGACAAGTTTGTAATTGTTTTTATAGATGACATCCTCATCTATTCCAAGACGAAGGAGGAGCACGAGCAACACCTACGATTAGTACTCGGGGTATTGAGGGAGAAGCAGTTGTACGCCAAGTTCAAAAAGTGTGAGTTCTGGCTGGACCAGGTGGCATTCTTGGGGCACATCGTCTCGGGAGCAGGAATCTCGGTGGACCCGAGCAAAATCGAAGCAATTAATGATTGGCCACAGCCGACCAACGTAACGGAAGTACGGAGCTTCCTAGGCTTAGCAGGCTACTACCGGAAGTTTATAAAAGATTTTTCGAAAATTGCCTCAACATTGACAAAGTTGACCCGAAAGAATACTCCTTTTCAATGGAGCGAAGAATGTGAACGGAGCTTCCAAGAACTGAAGAAGCGGCTTACTACAGCCCCAGTGTTAACGATACCCACGGGAACAGGAGGGTTCTCTGTGTATAGCGACGCCTCGAAGAACGGGTTAGGATGCGTACTGATGCAGAACGGTAACGTGGTGGCTTACGCCTCACGACAACTAAAGGAGTACGAAAAGAACTACCCTACACACGACTTGGAGCTTGCTGCTGTAGTCTTTGCTCTCAAGATTTGGAGGCACTACTTGTATGGAGAAAGATGCGAAATTTACACCGATCACAAGAGTTTAAAGTATTTCTTCACCCAGAAGGAACTCAATATGAGGCAGAGAAGATGGCTGGAGCTAGTGAAAGACTACGATTGTGTGATCAACTACCACCCAAGAAAGGCGAACGTGGTAGCTGATGCTCTAAGCCGGAAATCAGTAAGCGCGGAACTTCAACGGCTCGACGTGGAGATCGTACCATTGGGAGAAGTCGAGGTAAAATTAGCGTCCCTAACTCTGCAACCAACACTACTGGAGCAGATCAAAAAGGCACAGGAAAACGACAAGTTTTACTTGAAGACTAAGGAAGCGCAAACCGAGCAACCAACGACGGACTTCGTGCTTCGGGACGACGGAAGCTTATACTACAGGAGTAGATTGTACGTTCCGAACGACGCGGATCTTAGACGAGTCATAATGACGGAAGCACATACCACGCCGTATTCGGTACACCCAGGAGCTACGAAGCTTTATAGGGATCTAAGGACTAACTACTGGTGGCCGGGAATGAAAAAGGACGTAGCAACGTTCGTGAGCCAATGCCTCACCTGCCAGCAAATTAAGGCAGAACATCAGCGGTCGGCTGGGACGCTACAACCGTTACCCATTCCGGAATGGAAATGGGATAACATTACCATGGATTTCGTAGTAGGACTTCCGAGGAACACGAAGGGGCACGACGCGATTTGGGTGATTGTCGACAGACTCACCAAGTCCGCCCACTTCTTACCCATTAGCACGACGTTTTCCATGGAACGGTACGCGGAGCTCTATATTCAGGAGATAGTGCGACTGCACGGCGTTCCATCGTCGATAGTCTCGGATCGCGACTCCAGATTTCTTTCGAAATTCTGGACGAGCTTGCAAAAGGCGATGGGAACGAAGCTATCTTTTAGTACCGCCTACCACCCACAGACGGATGGTCAGTCCGAGCGAACCATTCAGACCCTGGAGGACATGCTCCGAGCGTGTGTACTCGATTTCAAAGGAAATTGGAGTAAGTACCTCCCACTGATCGAGTTCTCATATAACAATAGTTACTACGTCACCATTGGGATGGCACCGTACGAAGCGCTATACGGGCGTAGGTGCAGGTCCCCGGTACACTGGGACGAGGTCGGAGAACGGGCGATGCTAGGCCCCGATATAATACGAGAAATGACGGAAGCCATTTCTATGATACGAGAAAGAATGCGAACGGCACAGAGTCGACAGAAAAGCTACGCCGACAGAAGACGTCGACCGCTGGAATTTGAAGAAGGCGATATGGTGTTTGTGAAAGTGTCACCGATGAAAGGAGTCAAAAGGTTCGGAAAGAAGGGAAAACTAAGTCCGAGATACATCGGTCCCTTCAAAATAATAAAGAGAGTTGGTGAAGTAGCATACCAACTAGAACTACCGGCATCGTTGTCGCAAGTACACGATGTATTCCATGTTTCCACGTTGCGGAAGTATATCGCTGACCCAAGCCACGCGTTGATAAACGACTCACTGTATCAACACTTGAAACCAGACTTGAGTTATGAGGAAATTCCCGTAGAAATATTGATGCACGAGACAAAGAGGCTTAGGAACAAAGAGATTCCTCTAGTAAAAGTTCTGTGGCGGAATCAGTCAGTAGAGGAAACCACATGGGAACGCGAGGATGAGATGAAAACCCGCTATCCTGAATTGTTCCGAACGGGCTGATTTCGGGGGCGAAATCCTCCTTAAGGGGGGGAGGATGTAGCACCCGGGTTCCCCGTAAGTATTTAGGGCCAATAAATTAGCAAAATGTGACTTCGTGATTTATGTGCATAAACGTGATTTACGTGCTCATTAAGTGAAGCTTCGTGTTTTACGAAATTGGGTGCAATTAAATGGTGCTAAGTGACCCTTAATTTATCTAGCAATTTTCGAAAATAGACTACAATTTTTAGTGGGCTAGGATTTTATTGGGCCATGAACCCATTATGATGGGAATTACCAAGTGGGCTAAAAGTAGAATTAGGCCCAATTCAAGAAATATCAACTTGGGAGACAAATTCCCATGAATTAAGGAAAAACCCACGCCACCATGTCCTAATCCAACAAAATGCAATAAAATATCTAATGTAAACACTTTAACACCCCATAAACCCACCAAAGCAATTAACGAGAGCAAGAGAGAAAGGAGAAGAAGAAGTCGAGGACTAAAAGTCGAACCAAGAAACACTTCAACTAGCTTAAGGATTCGAAGTTGGTAAGTAAAATACCTTCTTTAAGCTTTTAATTTCGTATGGTATGTGTAGTTGAAGGTATTTAGGTCATTAAAAGAAACTTTTAGGAAGAACACGAGAAAACCCTAAATGTGCCGAGCTTAGGTTAGTTCAAATGATTTCCGTTTGGACAGATATGGAGTTGGGTAGCTTAGTATGTGATTTAGAACTTATAATTCTGGGTAAAGCTAGCCAAAAATCTGGATTCGCGGGATGAAGATCGAAGTATATGATAAATGTCGCATGAAATGTCGACATAACCTATATATCGACATTTTAATAAATGTCGAGACCCATGCAAGTTACATGTCGACATTTCCTAATGAAAATATCGAAACCATGGTAATAAAATGTCGAATTGTTAGGAAGAATGTCGATTGAAATGTCGAGATGTAGTAAATGCCGAGATTTAGTATTCGAATGAATAAAAATGTCGAGGTAAATGTCGATATTAAAGTCGAGACTTATGATGAGTTCATGTCGACATTTTAGTTCAAAATGTCGAGATGCAAGGTAAAATGTCGAAGCCATGAAAAATATCGAACTAGAGGAGATGTCGAGAACCAATGAAAATGTCGAGATTTACGTCAAAATCCATATCGACATTCCTATTTGAAATGACGAAATAAAATGTCGAGCCTCAGCTAATGTCGAGATCTTTCAATACCTTAAATGTCAAATTCATGTCGACATTTTTCAGTTTCAAAATGTCGAGATAAAAGGAATAAAAATGTCGAGTTAGATACCGAGATTTACTAAATGTCGAGTTTACTATCGAGATTTCTTTACAAGCTATGCCAAGATTTTTACATATCATATATCGACATTTAGAGATGTCGAGTCCTTCTATTTGGAAAAAAATGTCGAAACTAAGGAAAATGTCGAGACTTTATCCGGTTATAAATGTCGAACTGGAAGATAATGTCGAGAGGTCAAAATATCGAGCCCTTATGAAATGTCGAGATCCTTCAACAGCCCAAATGTCGAACCCTTACCAAAATAAATGTCGAGGTCAACAAATAATAAATATCGAGATCCATGTTGAGACATGTCGACATTTTCTGTTTCGAATGTCGATAACAATGTCGAGGCCTATTATATATATAAATTCACCTAAAAATCTCGAGATCAAGCTCGAGATTTATCAGACCCGAGATTTATTTCGAAAACAATAGCTCGAGATTTTCTTATAACGTCGAGATTTAATTTAACCAACAACTCGAAAACTATTTTAACCTATGATATACATTTAGGGCTCGAAGATTAGCATACCTAAACCATTAAATAAAATAGCGCACTGACACCAATATTTCATGCCTAAGGTCGGGACTTAGGAACACTTACGGGTCAAGTGACTGCTAATCTACGGACTCCAGGTAAGTAGAAATCCAACTACGACACACAACTTGTGTTACGTGCCTAAATTGCGTGATTACGTGACTACGTGGTTTTATGAATTTCGTAAATTGATTGAAGTATTTAAATGTGGTAGTCTATGTTGCATTTACCTGCATCTGCATATGCATACTCACGTGCACACACGAACTCGTGAGGGAGGGTCGTGGGGTTGAGTGTGCATACTATTATGTCGCTTGTATGCGACTAAGACCCGCCGATATAGGCCGGTGTGTCGACTCGTAGTTGAGTCATGGACGACTTCTATGGCACCCTATATGGCGTACGACGCCGATTATTATTGAGGCAGGAGGAGCGACCCAGGAAGGAGCGACCTAGCTATGCTAGCGTAGGCTAACTGGCGTAGGCAACTGCCCTATTTGCGGAAGGAGCGACCTGGAAGGAGCGACCTAGGGGGAATCCTAGCGTAGGCTACCAGCGTGGGCTACCGTATGACAGAGGGGACGACCTGGGAGGGTGCGACCTGGGGAGACCTAGCGTAGGCTACCCAGCGTGGGTCGCTGTCACGATCCTATTGAGGACATTTGAGCTCTTAGTGGTGCATAGTAAGTGCGTCGCGGGCCCCGAGTGACATTAGTCTGAGTACATTGATACGATTTTTATATGCATCGGCGCGGATTGCCTTTGCGAGTGTTATATGCATCGACGCGGATTGTCGTTGCGGGGGAGTGTCACATGCATACATGCATGATTTCTGCTTACTGAGCCTCGGTGGCTCATTCCTTACGTTGTGTGTTGTAGGCACCGACGACCACGGTATGTGATCGTATTGGAAGACAAGGCCGACCTTTTGAAGCTTCGTGCTGCTTTTGGGGTGGACGTGTGTGTGGATGACGACCTGTGAGGCCGGGCGCATAGGAGCTTTTGCTGTGCCGACACACCTTCGCCGTTGTAGTTAGACCATGTCTGGAACCTGATGTTCGACATGCATTCTTTTGTCTTGTATAGAACAATGTTTCATTCGATATATGAAAAATGAAAAATTTGTACGCGTTTTCGGTGCACTTCTTGATTTGCAAACTCGCTAGGTAAGTAGAAATGCGCTAGGTTAGGCGGTTAGGAAGTCGGGGCGTCACACCGATCTCCTGGATCTGTTCTTGAATGTGATCAGGTTATTTTAGGAAGGAACTCGTAGATATCATCTCAGCCGTTCAGTTATTTTAGGGAACCCATTTATTTAAACTATATTCCTTTCAGCCCAGTCAAATCCCTTCCATAATTATGAGATCATCTCAAATCAACCCGATATCTCTGACAGTTTTCCACTTTCCAACTTCAAAATTTCAAAATTCAAATTTCAAATTCATCCTTATCCCTTCCAAGAATAAACCGACTCCACTTCTTTAAAAGATCAGAACCGTTCCTCAACCTTCATCATTCAATCAACCTCTTCAAACATCTCCTCGACATTCAAACATTCATCAATGGCCAAAACTTCCAAAGCTGTCAACCCTGAATCATCAAGCCGTAAACGTAAGGAACCCATGTCTGACACTGATGAAACCCCGCTCAAATCTCCTTCCAAATCACCAAAATCAGCCTCGCCTTCTGCTCGTAAAACTCGTTCCAAAGCCAAATCTTCCGAAAAGATCTCAAGTCCTTCCAAGACCGCCAAGAAGAAGAAGAAGACCAAGAAATCCAAGACACCCGAACCCGAAAAACCTGCCTCAAGCTCCGAAATTCCTGAAGAAGTTCCTGAGGATACCCAGGAGTCGCCCTCGCGATCCCCAACTCCAATCGAAACCCAGAAATCACCTTCACCTCCACCAAAGTCTCCTGAAAAACAGCCCTCACCACTTGATAAGACCTCGCCACCTCAGCCATCAAGTTCAAAATCCTTTGCCATCCCGCCTATCGATCTGACCAAACCTAGTGAGATCCCAGTTGAACTACTTTTTCTGGAAGAAAGTAACCGCACCACCTACAAAAGCTTCCTCAAAAGAGATATCGCTCGTGGTCGCGGAGTTGCCTTCGACAAACTGCCCCCTGGGAACGTCATCACCTGGCTTAAAGATTTTGGATGGGAGCATTTCCTGAGCCTCAACACACCCCACTTCCCTGAAGTAGTCAAACTGTTCTATGCTAATTTCGACTACGACGAGTTCGAAGGGCATGTTAACATCCGTTCCTATGTTCTCGGCCATAAGATCGAGTGGACCACTCAAAAGATGAATGCTATGCTGGGAGTTGCTGATGAGGGACTTCGGCACTATGATATGAATGACTGGTGCCACGCCGATGAGTTTGATCTCGGTAATGTCTTTCATACTCTCTGGAATACCCGCACGAAACCTCGATTCTCTGACGGTGAAGCACTGAACCAACTCCCTATCGACTACTTCTTCCTGCACAAGCTTCTCAACATGACTCTCTGGAGTGCAAAAATTGGTAGCGGCGGCCACTCGACGACGATGAACTTCATGAGCACCTTTGCGGTCTACATGGTATCCCAAAACCTCAAGTTCAACCTAAGATATGTCATCATGAAGCACATGATCCAGGCCTACGAAAGCAGAGACAAAGCGCGCTGCCTTATGGCATGCTACTCACTCACTTATTTGAGTGCGAAGGTATTGTGTTGCCACCTGGTTGGGAAGACAAATCCGTCCACATAGTGGACCAAGTGACCTTGAAGCGCATGGGGATTCACTATACAAAAAGCCAAGGTTGGTTCAAGGCCAAGGAAGTCAGATCAGTGGATAGCGCCCAAAAGCGAGCTGCTGCGAAGGGAAAGGCAAAAGTGAAAAGCGACGATGATGAGGATTACGAAGATGAGCTCAGCGTCGGGAAGACAGGAATCGCCGTGTTGCGCCGTGATATCTCCGATATCAAAGCTGACAATCAGAAGCGATTCCGCAAGATCAAAGAACAGTATACCGAAATGTCGCTGAAACTCTCCAAGCTCACCAAGCTCGTCAAGCAATCCCTTCCAAAACCCGCTGTTTCCGACTCCTCTTCAAGCCAGTAGGCTGCCTCTCTAGTTCCATTCTACTCTTAGTTGCCACTAGGATATTCCAGTATCGTTCAGTTTTTAGGTTCCCTCCCGCCTTTTTGATAATGAAGGGGGAGTAGTAAGGTAAGTTTAGGCGTTTAGCGTCTAAGTGTTTTAGTGGTAAGTGATGTATAGGGAGGCTCGTGGAACCCTAATATAATATTTTGCTGCTATCATGATATATCTCCTATGCTTAACATTTTCTTTGCTCTGATCTTCGGATATATCATATGCTGATCTCATACTATGATGCTTAACTGTGCGATTTGACTTGCGTGAAACTTCTTGATAAGTGCTAAGTGCCTCCTGCGATGATTACATGATTACTTGAACCATGCTTGGAAAATGCGCACTTAGGCAGGGGGAGCACACTCACGGGTAATTTCGAAATTCTTGTACTTAAGATATAACATAGAAATTAATAGGAAATATCCGCACTTAGACAGGGGGAGCAAAATTAGTTCAAAGATATATCTTAGCATGTCTTAGAGATAACTGCACATAGGCAGGGGGAGCAAATGGGTATCACATGTGATTAGGAAATATCGTATGCTCTGCTTTGTGATTATGGAACACTTAGACATATGCGCTAGGACTTGGATAATCGAATATGCTTACTTGCTTCCGTGCTGCATCAATTACATGTCATCATCAAAAGGGGGAGAATGTTGACCTTTTTGGTCCATACATGTTAGAGAGTTTTGATGAACGATGTAATTGTAATGACATTAGGTCTATAAAATAAGCAATTCGATTTGGGAAAAATAAAATGTCTAAATTCATGATAATGTTCAACCATGCATTGAAAATGAGATGAAAATTGTTAAAGTGTTGAATATTTGAATTGCGTGTGATTTTGTGATGATTTGATGGAACTATGTGATCGCGTGTTATAGACAGTCCATGAGATAGGATATATCCTTCTGTGCTATATATGGAAACAATGCATGAGATATCCTACTGAGCTATATATGGAAAATATGCTGTTTATATATGGAAAGTGATATATTCGTTGATACCAGTTTTATTCCTGGACGAAAATCATATGCACGATCCATGCTTGCCTTGCACTGAATTAAATGCGAAATATTAAATTGATATCTTTCCTTGTGCTGATTGATTATTATATTTAGGAAGATTTGATTTGATTGACCTTATGGATAAGATGCTATTATATGATATGTGCTATAAACGGATGTGATCTCTGAAATAAGGAAAGTTGTGCCATGATGTGATAAATCGATTATGTAAGCTCTGATCTGATTCTTGTGCTAAACATGGTAAATATATTGATTAAATGCTATGAGCTGTACATGGAAAACGTGCTTATGCTTGCTATCTTATGTGCCATACTTGGAAAATAAATCTAAAGTTACTCGTTACTAGGAACTGATAGCAGGGAATCACTTATGGAAAATCTCGATATGGAAAATATATGCGAAATGGTTGAAATTGCTTGAGTACGAAATTGAGCTTTATATGGAATATAATCATGCTTTAATGTGACCGTTGTGACGATTTATTAGAAGCATGTTTTATATGGTAGGATTGACTCGAAAGCTACATGGAAACTATGCTTGATTTGGTGATTATTGTTTGATATGACTTTCCATGAGAAGTGCTATTTGAAAAGGACTATATATAAGCAGCACTTGAGATTTTCGAGAAAACACAGAATTTGCGAATTTAAGCCTACGAGAGATTTTTGAGCAGAGAGATACTAAGAGATTCCTGAGCCATTCACTTGCGATAGCTTTCTGCCTTACTGAGTGTTAACCTGCGTATCCATCACTGACCGAGTGATTTATCCGATATTCCATCATCCCCTGCCATATATTCTGTCTTCGGACGTGTTGTCTTCGGACGTGAGCAATACCAAGGAGGCAAGGTCGAAGTTTACGCACACGTGAAGGGAAGGACAAGTCCGGGGGCCCTTCGGTAGCGAGCTGTGTCTTTCGGGATCAAGGAGATTCCGAGGAACGAAACTCGGCGTGTGGTAACCTAGTAGTGTCTAGTGTTCGACTTGTTTCGGTTGTGTATTGGGCTAACCAATCAGTTTTGTATCCAGCTACGGTGCATTATAGTGATTGGTTAAACTCTTGGGAAGCAAATCCCAAGGAGAGGAGTAAACCCCAGTTGGGGATATGACCTCTATAAAAATCCTGTCTCGCATTTACTTTTCAGTTATTTCTTTATCGCTGTGAGACAGACCCGACGCACATCCGACGTTACTAGGATATATCAGACATACTAGTTACAAACATCAGTAGGCATATCTAAGTCACCACACTTAATATTTGTGAAAAGAAGCATAAAGTTTTAAAAGCCTAATTCACCCCCCCCCCCTCTTAGGCACATTTATATCTTCAACTAGGATACTTAAAAGACGGTTTTCTAAAGTATATAGTTCCTTTGGGTTCGATACTCGAATACTTGCCACTTCTATACTATTTTCGATAGGTACACTTGCCTGTTGAGCGTAGGATAGTTCGTCGATATTCGTTTTATTTTTATTACTCGATCCGCTCGATCAAGTTTTTGGCGCCGTTGCCGGGGAACTATTGATATTTGGAAAACTTTAGTTTATTATTCTAGCTATTATTATTATTAGTATTAGTATTATAATTGTTATTATTGTTAGTGTGTATCAGTTATTATTAAAATTATTAGTATTATTATTATTATTATTTACAAGTATTTTTATTATTACTATAATTTTTGTTATTATTTTTACTATTTATTTTTATTATTGTATTATTATTGTGTGTCACTTATCATTATTATTAGTATTATTTACGAGTACTTTTTTTTTCTCTTATTCTAGGAAAATCGGAGGCAAAGTAATCGCCGAAATGTATGACGTCACCGACACAACCGCGCTCAATACGAAGTTTGACGTCCTACAACAACAAATTACAGCAAACGGCCTTCAGATGCAGACCTTAATGAATGCAGCATTACTGCATCTTACAACGAAGTCAGCCGTCGCAGTACAGTTGCAACATGCCCCGATGATCCCTACAGCTTTTGTGCCTCCTTGTTCATACCCTACATATATCCCTCAATGCACTACTTGCGGTGGAAACACGATACAACTCAATGTCTATCCACTCTCTCGATGTACTGTGTCGAGTCTATGGGGAACTACCAAGAGCAGCAAATTTTTCAGCAAGTTCCTAACATGAGCTATGGAAATCATCAACAAGCTCCTCTAGAATTTCATAATAAAAAACACATGGGTTCCAAAGCGGAAATTATGAGAATGTTCCCGATTGTCGGATGGATAAGCTTGAAGACAAGTTTGCCGAGTTGATGGAGAAGCTCGATCGCTTGGATAGTCAAGAAGTTCGACTGCGAAGTGCCGAATCTTCCTTGAGAGCATTAGAGAAGCAAGTCGGAGAAATAGCTGAAACTATCAAACAACGCAAGCTAAGCGCATTACCTATCAATAAGGAGACAAAACCGCAGGAGTATTGCCATGACGTTACATCAAGGAGAAGGGAGGAGGTTGTCCCAAGATCGACGATCAAAGTTTATCAACCAAAAATTCCATTTCCGGCAGTCCTAACACGGGGAATACCAAAAGACCCATTTGAAAATATCTTGCCGAGAAGAGCGCCAATAAGGAAGTTGCGAAGAAGAACAATGTCGAGATCCATGAGGAGAAAGTAGAAGAGCAAGTGACGAAGTTGGTGGCGAATAGCGTGACCGAAGAAGCTCATGACAGGAAGAACAAGTTGACAAAGAAAAAGAGGTCACGACTAAGCCCCCGGTCAAGGCGAATCAACCGGAGATCCCATACCCAACTATGCTAAACACGGATATGATTTTCAATGAGTGCGGTAAATTTCTATCTCGTCTCGAGCAAATACATTTTAACTTACCGCTTGTCAAAGCTCTTGCACAGGTACACCAATATGTGAAAGACCACAAGGACTTACTCACGAACAACTGCAAGATCTATGTTTTACCTACTAATTGTCCTCGAAGCGATGTGCTAGCAGCAAGCGATAGATTTCCCGCAGGTTTCGTTATCTTTTATTTGGAGGAGGTTGAGCATTTACTCTTGATCTTTGAGGGATCATTTTTAGCTGAAAACATGGTAGATGTTACGAATGGTAGTTTGAAGTCTAGGATGGATGGACTCGGGGTAACAGGTACCCTCCTCATCTACCAAACCCCCACCTACATCCTGGTCGACTCGGGGGCGACTCATTCATTCGCATCTACTAAGTACGTCACGAGGGTAGGAGTCACGCCTCACCGAGCTGAGTGCGAGTTTAGGGTAACAGTTCCGAACGCAAATCCCACCCAAACTAACCACGTTCTAAGGGATCACCCAATAGTAATCGGGGATAAGGAACTGCCCATAGACCTCAATTATTCCGATGAATGATTATGAGGTGATCCTTGGAATGGATTGGCTATCGAAGTACGGAGCTGTCATAGACTGCCACCGCAAGATAGTCACGCTCAATACGGACGGGGATGAACCCCTTAAGTTTGGAGGGACTAGTAAAGGGACCATGATCTCTAGGATATCAGCGTTGAAAGCCCAACGACTGATCAGATCAGGGTGCGAAGCCTATCTTGTATTCGCTATCAAATCGGAAGAGAACGCCTCCTCGAAATTCGAGGAAGTGCCGATAGTCAAGGACTTCCCGATGTATTTCCCGAGGAGTTACCGGGACTACCACCCGAAAGGGAAATAGAGTTTGCTATAGATCTGGTACCTGGAGCGGCACCAGTATCCAAAACCCCATATCGGCTAGCACCGACAGAAATGAAGGAGTTAGAGGATCAACTCGACGAACTCATGCAGAAGGAGTTCATACAGCCGAGTTTCTCCCCCTGTGGAGCGCCGTGCTATTCGTGAAGAAAAAGGATGGATCTATGCGGTTATGCATAGACTACAGGGAGTTGAATAAGTTGATAATCAAGAACAAGTACCCACTCCCTAGGATAGACGATCTGTTCGATCAACTGCAAGGTGCACAGTTTCTCCAAGATCGATTTAATGTCGGGCTATCATCAATTGAGGATCCGAAGGAAGATGTTCCGAAGACGGCCTTTAGTACCCGTTATGGCCATTACGAGTTCCTAGTGATGCCATTCGGGCTAACTAATGCGCCCGCAGCTTTTATGGACTTAATGAACCGGGTGTTCAAACCTATCTAGATAGGTTTGTCATCGTCTTCATAGACGACATCCTAATCTACTCAAGGACGAAAGAGGAGCACGAAGAACACCTGAGAATAATTCTGAGCACCTTACGGGACAAGCAACTGTATGCCAAGTTCAAGAAGTGCGAATTTTGGCTCGACCAAGTCGCCTTCTTGGGGCATATAGTATCAGGAGAAGGGATTTCTGTAGACCCGAACAAGATAGAAGCCATTAGCAATTGGCCCAGACCGACCAATGTAACGGAAGTACGGAGTTTCGGTCTGGCGGGTTACTACAGGAAGTTCATCAAGGATTTCTCGAAGATAACATCAACACTGACAAGGCTGACCCGGAAGAACACGCAGTTTCAATGGACCGCAGAATGTGAACAAAGCTTCCAAAAGCTGAAGGAACGGCTGACGACGGCCCTGTTCTCACGATACCTTCGGGAACTGGAGGGTTCACCGTTTATAGTGATGCGTCGAAGAACGAGTTAGGATGTGTGCTAATGCAGAATGGGAATGTAGTAGCATACGCTTCTCGTCAACTGAAGGAGTACGAGAAGAATTATCCGACGCACGACTTAGAGTTGGCGGCAGTGGTCTTTGCTCTCAAGATCTGGAGGCATTACCTCTATAGAGAGCGGTGCGAGATATACACCACCACAAGAGCCCCAAGTACTTCTTTACCCAAAAGGAGCTGAATATGAGGCAGAGGAGGTGGTTAGAGTTAGTTAAGGATTACGACTGCGTAATCAACTACCACCCAGGCAAGGCAAATGTAGTAGCCGACGCCTTAAGCCGAAAAGCAGTGAGTGCTGAACTGCAACTGCTGGAAGTAGAAGTTGTACAACTAGGTGAAGTTGAGACGCTACTAGCAGCTTTAACTCTGCAATCCACGCTGCTAGAACAAATTAACGGCGCAGGAAGGAGATGAGCTTTACACGAAGATCAAAGAAGCGCCGCCGGAACAACCGACAGGAGACCTCATAATACGGGAAGACGGATGGCTGGACTTCAGGACCGGTTGTACGTGCCAGACGATGGTGAACTACGAAGAACGATAATGATGGAAGCACATGCCACTGCATACTCAGTACATCCAGGGCAACGAAGATGTACAGAGGCTTAAAGGAAAATTACTGGTGGCCAGGCATGAAAAAGGACATCGCAACCTTCGTAAGTCAATGCCTGACGTATCAGCAGATAAAAGCCGAGCATCAAAGGCCGGCAGGAACTCTGCAACCGTTACCCATTCCGGAATGGAAATGGGATAACATTACCATGGATTTCGTAGTAGGGCTACCGAAGAACGCCAAAGGGCATGACGCGATTTGGGTGATCGTCGACCGATTAACCAAGTCTGCCCATTCCTACCGATTGGTACGACGTTCTCCATGGAACAATACGCAGAGCTGTACATTCAGGAGATAGTACGACTACACGCGTTCCATCATCGATAGTCTCGGATCGCGACTCCAGATTTCTGTCGAAATTCTGGACGAGCTTGCAAAAGGCGATGGGAACGAAGCTATCTTTTAGTACCGCCTACCATCCGCAGACGGACGGCCATCCGACCGAACGATTCAGACGCTAGAGGACATGCTCCGAGCGTGTGTACTCGATTTCAAAGGGAATTGGAGTAGGTACCTCCCACTGATCGAGTTCTCGTACAACAATAGCTACCACGTCACCATTGGGATGGCCCCGTACGAAGCGCTATATGGGCGTAGGTGCAGGTCCCCAGTACATTGGGACGAGGTCGGAGAACGGGCGATGTTAGGTCCCGATATAGTACGAGAAATGACGGAAGCCGTTTCTACGATACGAGAAAGAATGCGAACGGCACAGAGTCGACGAAAAGTTACGCAGATCGAAGACGTCGACCACTGGAATTCGAAGAAAATGATATGGTGTTCATGAAGGTATCACCAATGAAGGGCGTGAAGAGATTTGGGAAGAAAGGGAAACTAAGCCCTAGGTATATTGGCCATTTCGAATAGTAAAAAGGGTTGGTGAAGTAGCCTATCGACTAGAGCTGCCAGCATCATTATCACAAGTACATGACGTGTTCCACGTCTCAACCCTACGAAAGTATCTAGCCGACCCGAATCATGTCCTAGGAAATGAGTCCCTACATCAACAATTGAAACCGGATCTGAGTTACGAAGAGGTTCCGGTGGAGATATTGATGTACGAGACCAAGAGACTTAGAATAAAGATATTCCTCTAGTGAAAGTGTTATGACGGAACCAATCTACGGAAGAAGCCACATGGGAACGGAGGACGAAATGAGAATTCGTTACCCCGAGTTGTTTCACACGGGTTGATTTCGTGGGCGAAATCCTCCTTAAGGAGGGGAGGATGTAGGACCCCGGTCCCCGCAAATTAGGTCGGGCCAATAAATTTCGTGTATGACTTATGTGATTTACGTTAAATTCGTATATGATATATGCGTATGCGATGTTTATGAATTTATGCTCGTGAATGCTACGCGAATTATGTGC
>JAPQWV010002091.1:0-64571 GCA_027422505.1 Craterostigma plantagineum | reverse complement strand
ACAAAATCTCAACATGATACTCAGTCTCCTAGACATGTTGGAAAACAGGGATAGGATATTCCCACACCTAAGCATGCTGCACCTTCACAAGATATTAGAAGCCTAAATGTTTTTCATGCGGCCGTCACGGTCATATGCTAACCACTGTTTCTTGAAGAAAGCTGATAAAACTAGATATATCTGGAGGCCAAAGCAGATTCCTAAGAATCAAAGTTCTACACACTGGCGCGCCTGTTGTTTTGAGATCACAGTCTGTGACAGATGATATATCATGTGTTAACAGAGTTATTTTACCACTGACCTTTAGGACCCAATCGAAGTTGGGCACCTCAGAAAGAAATGATTCATGCAGGTACAAAGAAGAAATCCAGCAAAAAACAAGTGGTACCTCGACAGTGGGTGTTCCCACCATATGACAGGTGATATCGGCAAGTTTGTGTCGGTGAAAGCCTATGATGGAGGATATGTCTTCTACGCCGACAACACTAAAGCTAAGATCATTGGGGTTGGAACTGTTGGTAACACTTTACATACTACTATAGATAACGTATGGTTAGTTAAGATCTAAACATAATCTCATCAGCATTAGTCAATATGTGATAAGGGTCATACCGTAACCTTTGAAAATGATAAGTGTATTGTTAGAAACAACGATAAGGTGTACTGTTTAGTGCATCTAGGATAGGAATATTTATTACATAACTCTTGATGATATCACTAACCAGAACGTCAAGTGCTTAGTATTTTACACAGGATAACACCCGGTATGGCATAGACGCTTAGGACATGCCAACATGGAATTACTGTCTCACATCACAAGCAATGCACTAGTGCGAGGTGTTCCTGACATAAAATTCGTCAAGGACAAACATGCAAGGAATGCCAAATGGCAAGCAGACCAAGACATCGTTCAAGGCAAAGAATGTGATATCCACATCCAGACCTCTGAAATTACTGCATATCGACCTTTTTGGTCCTGTCCAGACGATGTCTCTGCGAGGTAAAAGATTTCTTTGTTATTGTTGATGATTACTTCCAGGTATACTTGGGTTATATTTCTTGCACATAAGAATGAGGCACTAGATAACTTTGCATCGCTAGTTAAGAGACTTGAAAATGAAAAAGAACATGTAGGATACGCAGTGATACGGACTTGAATTTGATAGTAAGTCATTTGCATCATTCTGTGATCGTACGGATATAGTCATACTTCTCTACCCCTATAACTCCTCAACAGAATGGCGTAGTTGAACGTAAAAATAGGGTATTACAGGAAATGGCTAGATCTATGTTACATGAGTATGATATTCCTAACAGTTCTGGGCGGAGCTGTTAGTACAACTTGTTATGTGTCTAACCGTGTCTTCTTTAGGCCGATATTAAAGAAGACCTCTTATGAAATCTGGCATGGTAGAACTCCAAATATAAGTTACTTTCGTGTGTTTGGATGCAAATGTTTTATCTTGAACAATAGAGATAAGAGAGGAAATTTGACTCTAAGGTTGATGAAGGGATATTCCTTGGTTACAGTCTTCACTCTAAGGCATATCGTGTTTATAATAAAAGGAAGCTGACTGTTCAGAAGTCCATACATGTTACTTTCGATGAGATACCTAACGCAGATGCTACTACTGATTAGGAAGGAATAGATTTGCCCTGTGCAGAATTACAGGATACTGAAGACGGTAAGGACGATAGTCCAGAAGACGAAATGTAGAGACACTGGAACCGAAAGCTGATGAGCTACAACCTAGAAAATGGAAACATGCTTCCAGTCATAACAACAGATCAAGTGATAGGAATATCAGATCTGGAATCAAAACTCGAGCAACTGTACGAAATCAGGCTACAGAGGAATCTCATGATGTACTACTTTCAATGATGGAACCTAGAACAGTCCATGAAGCCTTGGATGATATATCCTGGGTCTCTGCCATGGAAGATGAGTTGGCTCAGTTCGAAAAGAGCCAAGTGTGGACACTCGTAGAGAGACCGGATGAGAAATCCATCATAGGAACCAAATGGGTCTTCCGCAACAAACTCGACGAACATGGTAATGTCACAAGGAACAAAGCGAGGTTAGGTGCAAAGGTTATTCCCAGGAGGAAGGTATTGATTTCGATGAAACTTTTGCTCCGGTAGCTAGATTAGAGTCTATACGTTTTTACTTGCATATGCATGCTTTAAACGTTTTAAACTTTTTCAAATGGACGTAAAAAGTGCATTTTTAAATGGCTTTATAATGAGAGGTTTATGCAGAACAACCACCGGGCTTTGCTAGGGAAGATTTTCCAAACCATGTTTTCATGTTGAAAAGCATTATATGGTTAAAGCAAGCACCCTAGGGCATGGTATGAAAGGCTAAGTAAGTTCTTGATTGACATAGGATTTACGACTGGAACTATTGATAACACGCTGTTTATTAAGTATGAAGGTGAGCACATGATACTGGTCCAATATACGTTGATGATATCATATTTGGTAGTACTAATATCCTTCTTTGCGAGGATTTCTCTAAGTCTATGCAGAAAGAATTTGAGATGAGTTTAATGGGTGAGCTGAACTACTTCCTTGGGTTGCAAATAAAGCAACTTGACGATGGAACTTTCGTATCTCAGACGAAGTACAACAAGGAACTACTGATAAAATTCGGGATGAACGATTCCAAAGCGATTTCCACTCCCATGCATCAGACCACCAAAATAGACAGTGACCAATCAGGTACACCTGTTGATCAAACAGAATATCGAGGTATGATCGAAGCCTTCTTTACTTGACTGCTAGTCGCCCTGATATTATGTTTGCTGTTGAAATGTGCTCGAGATATCAGTCTGACCCTAGGAATCTCACTTAACAGCAGTTAAGCGTATACTTAGATATATCAAGGGTACTGTAAATTTTGGTTTATGGTACTCTCATACGGATGAATTCCCATTAATGGGATATTCCGATGCCGACTATGCCGGCTGTAGGGAAGATAGGAAAAGTACTAGTGGAACTTGCCAATTACTTGAAATTCCCTAGTAACTTGGTCTATTAGAAAGCAAATGCTGTCGCCCTCTCCACAACCGAAGCTGAATATATGGCCTTACGAAACTGTTGTCAACAATTCTTTGGATGAAACAACCCTTAGTGATTTTGGGTTAGGTTATGACAAGATTCCTATTATGTGTGATAGCACTAGCGCTATTAGTATTACTAAGATCCCGTGCATCACTCTCGTACAAAGCATATTGAGGTTAAACATCATTTCATACGAGACCATGTTCAGAAGGGAATATCAGTGTGGAATTCGTAGGAACAAATGATCAGCTTGCTGATATCTTCACGAAACCCCTAATTGAGGCAAGATTCTGCGACATCCGTGATCGATGGGAATTATTGAGCTAAATATGGTTAGTCAATCTCCCTAATTCCATCATTTACTCTAGTTACTCTACTTTAGATAGAAATTCATAGTAATCCTATCTTAAGATATTCATTCAGCCCTTAGAATATTTCCGTGGATCTTATAGATCTTTTCATTAAGTGTGATTCTCGTATTTTAGGAAGAAATTCGTAGTTATCTCTTCCAAGACATTCCTTCATCCATCTAGTTTATTTTAGGAATATCCGATCTTCTGGATCTGCCCTTAAATGTGATCAGGTTATTTTTAGGAAGGAACTCGTAGATATCTTTCAAGCCGTTCAGTTATTTTAGGGACTCATTTATTTAAAATATATTCCTATTCAGTCCAGTCACATCCCTTCCTTAATTATGAGATCCCGTCAATCAGTCCGACATTTCTGACAGTTTTTCCACTCTCTAATTTGAAATTTCAAATTTCAAATTTCGAAATCCAACCTTATCTCTTCCAAAAATAAACCGACCCCATTCCTTCAAAAGATCCAAACCGTTCTTCAACTTCATCATTCAATCATCTTCTTCAAACTTCTCTCGACCTTAAACCCTAATCAATGGCTAGAACTTCCGGATCCAAAACTGCTCTTCCCAATCATCCAGCCGTAAGCGAAAGGAACCTACGTCAGACGAAGACTTATCCGATGCCGCTCCAGAATATCCACGCCAGTTTCACCATCAACCCCCCCTGTCCGAAAAACTCGTTCAAAGACAATTCAGTTGAGAAATGACCATCTCCCTCTAAGGTTCCAAGAAGAAGAAGAAGAAAGGCAAGAAAACAACCCCTGTTAAATCACCCGAGCCTGAAAATCTGTTTTCGAGTCAAGAGAATGCTGAAAATTCATGACGAAACCCAAAAATCCCCTCTCTAAAGCCCAAACGCCAAAGGAAACCCAGAATCTCATTCCCCACTTGATAGGGCCTCGCCGTCTCCAAACCAAGCACTAAAACTTCTGATATCCCTTCTATTGATCTGTCCAACCCAACTGAGATCCCAGTTGAAGCCCTGTTTCCTAGAAGAAATTACCGAACCGTCTACAAAGCTTCAGCAACCGTGCCGTGATATCGCTCGTGGTCGAGGCGTCGCATTCGACAAGTTGCCTGCTGGAACTGTTATCACCTGGCTGAAAGACTACGGATGGGAGAAATTCCTGAGTATCAACAAGCCTTACTACCCAAAATATATGGCCTTAAGGAAACTGTTGTCACACAAATTCTTTGGATGAAACAAACCCTTAGTGATTTTGGTTAGGTTATGACAGATTCCTATTATGTGTGATAGCACTAGCGCTATTAGTATCACTAAGAATCCCATGCATCACTCTCGTACTAAGCATATTGAGGTTAAACATCATTTCATACGAGACCATGTTCAGAAGGGGAATATCAGTGTGGAATTCGTAGGAACAAATGATCAGCTTGCTGATATCTTCATAATCTTCACGAACCCCTAATTGAGGCAAGATTCTGCGACATCCGTGATCGATTGGGAATTATCGAGCTAAATAGGTTAGTCATCTCCCTAATTCCATCATTTACTCTAGGTTACTCTACTTTAAATAGAAATTCATAGTAATCCTATCTAAGATATTCATTCAGCCCTTAGAATATTTCCGTGGATCTTATAGATCTTTTCATTAAGTGTGATTCTCGTATTTTAGGAAGAATTCGTAGTTATCTCTTCCAAGACATTCCTTCATCCTCTAGTTTATTTTAGGAATATCCGATCTTCTGGATCTGCCCTTAAATGTGATCAGGTTATTTTAGGAAGGAACTCGTAGATATCTTTCAAGCCGTTCAGTTATTTTAGGGAACTCATTTATTTAAAATAATTCCTATTCAGTCCAGTCACATCCCTTCCTTAATTATGGATCCCGTCAAATCAGTCCGACATTTCTGACAGTTTTCCACTCTCTAATTTGAAATTTCAATTTTCAAATTTCGAAATCCAACCTTATCTCTTCCAAAAATAACCCGACCCCATTCCTTCAAAGATCCAAACCGTTCTTCAACTTTCATCATTCAATCATCTTCTTCAAACTTCTCTCGACCTTCAAACCCTCATCAATGGCTAGAACTTCCGGATCCAAACTGCTCTTCCAATCATCCAGCCGTAAGCGAAAGGAACCTACGTCAGACGAAAGACTTATCCGATGCCGCTCCAGAATTATCCACGCCAGTTTCACCATCAACCACCCCTTTCCGAAAAACTCGTTCAAAAGACAATCAGTTGAGAAATGACCATCTCCCTCTAAGGTTCCCAAGAAGAAGAAGAAGAAAGGCAAGAAAACACCCCTGTGAAATCACCCGAGCCTGAAAATTTGTTTCGAGTCAAGAGAATGCTGAAGAAATTCATGACGAAACCCAGAAATCCCGCTCTAGAAGCCCAACGCCAAAGGAAACCCAGAAATCTCATTCCCCACTTGATAGGGCCTCGCCGTCTCCAAACCAAGCACTAAAACTTCTGATATCCCTTCTGTTGATCTGTCCCAACCCAACTGAGATCCCAGTTGAAGCCCTGTTCCTAGAAGAAATTAACCGAACCGTCTACAAAAGCTTCAGCAACCGTGATATCGCTCGTGGTCGAGGCGTCGCATTCGACAAGTTGCCTGCTGGAACTGTTTATCACCTGGCTGAAAGACTACGGATGGAAAATTCCTGAGTATCAACAAGCCTTACTACCCAAAATAATGGCCTTAGGAAACTGTTGTCAACAAATTCTTTGGATGAAACAACCCTTAGTGATTTTGGTTAGGTTATGACAAGATCCTATTATGTGTGATAGCACTAGCGCTATTATATCACTAAGAATCCCATGCATCACTCTCGTACTAAGCATATTGAGGTTAAACTCATTTCATACGAGACCATGTTCAGAAGGGGAATATCAGTGTGGAATTCGTAGGAACAAATGATCAGCTTGCTGATATCTTCACGAAACCCCTAATTGAGGCAAATTCTGCGACATCCGTGATCGATTGGGATTATCGAGCTAAATATGGTTAGTCAATCTCCCTAATTCCATCATTTACTCTAGGTTACTCTACTTTAGATAGAAATTCATAGTAATCCTATCTTAAGATATTCATTCATTCAGCCCTTAGAATATTTCCGTGGATCTTATAGATCTTTTCATTAAGTGTGATTCTCGTATTTTAGGAAGAAATTCGTAGTTATCTCTTCCAAGACATTCCTTCATCCATCTAAGTTTTATTTTAGGATATCCGATCTTCTGGATCTGCCCCTTAAATGTGATCAGGTTATTTTAGTAAGGAACTCGTAGATATCTTTCAAGCCGTTCAGTTTTTTTAGGGACTCATTATTTAAAATATATTCCTATTCAGTCCAGTCACATCCCTTCCCTTAATTGAGATCCCGTCAACTCAGTCCGACATTTCTGACAGTTTTCCACTCTCTAATTTGAAATTTCAAATTTCAAATTTCGAAATCCAACCTTATCTCTTCCAAAAATAAACCGACCCCATTCCTTCAAAAGATCCAAACCGTTCTTCAACTTTCATCATTCAATCATCTTCTTCAAACTTCTCTCGACCTTCAAACCCTCATCAATGGCTGGAACTTCCGGATCGAAAACTGCTCTTCCCAATCATCCAGCCGTAAGCGAAAGGAACCTACGTCAGACGAAGACTTATCCGATGCCGCTCCAGGACTCATCCACGCCAGTTTCACCACCATCAACCCCCCTGTCCGAAAAACTCATTCAAAAGACAAATCAGTTGAGAAGGACCATCTCCCTCTAAGGTTCCCAAGAAGAAGAAGAAGAAAGACAAGAAAACAAACCCCTGTGAAATCACCCGAGCCTGAAAAATCTGTTCGAGTCAAGAGAATGCTGAAGAAATTCATGACGAAACCCAGAAATCCCGCTCTAGAAGCCCAACGCCAAAGGAAACCCGGAATCTCTCCTCCTCCCCACTTGATAGGGGCCTCGCAGTCTCCAAAACCAAGCACTAAAACTTCTGATATCCCTTCTATTGATCTGTCCAACCCACTGAGATCCCTGTTGAAGCCCTGTTCCTAGAAGAAAGTAACCGAACCGTCTACAAAAGCTTCAGCAACCGTGATATCGCTCGTGGTCGAGGCGTCGCATTCGACAAGTTGCCCTGCTGGAACTGTTATCACCTGGCTGAAAGACTACGGATGGGAGAATTCCTGAGTATCAACAAGCCTACTACCCAAAGCTGTCAACTCTTCTACGCAAATTTTGACTATGATGAGTATGAGGGACACATCAATGTCCGCTCCTATGTGCTGGGAGGCAGAATCCACTGCACCACGAAGAAGATCAACGAGATGCTTGGAGTTCGTGATGAACCCTTCTGCCACTAGACCTCGAGTATGTGATCCTGAAGCACATGATCCAGGCTGTTGAAAACAAAGACAAGGCTTTCGCTTACGGGATGTTGCTCACGCACTTCCTTGATTTGAACAAAGTCCAGATGCCGCCGGCATGGGAAGATACGGCCATCCTATTGTGGATCTTGTGACTCTGAAAACGCATGGGGATTCATCACACTAAGGGTCAGGGCTGGTTCAAGGCCAAGGAGAACAGATCAGTGGATAGCGCCCAAAAACGGTCGGCTGCGAAGGGGAAAGCAAAGGTCAAAAGCGACGAGGACGATGACTACGAGGATGAGCTGAGCGTAGGGAAGCAGGAATCTCAGTGTTGCGCAGCGATATTTCTGATATCAAGGCAGATAATCAGAAGCGCTTCCGCAAGCTCAAAGAGCAGTATACCGAGCTAACACTGAAACTATCCAAGCTCTCGAAGCTCGTCAAGAAGTCCCTTCCTAAGCACGCCGATTCTGAAACATCTTCAAGCCAGTAGGCTGCCCCTCTAGGTCCATTCTGCTCCTAGTTGCCCCTAAGTTATTCCGCTCTGCCAGTATCGTTTAGTTCCTAAGTGTCCCTCCCACCTTTTTGATAACGAAGGGGAGTAGAAAGGTAAGTTCTAGGCGTTTTACGTCTAAGTCTAAGTTTTTTGGTATGTAGGGAAGTTTGTTGAACCCTAATATATTTGCTGCTTTTATGATATATCCCCTATGTTTACATCTTTGCTCTGATCTATGGATATACTATGTGCTGATCTTATACTCTGATACTTGAATGTGCGAATTGATTGTGCTAAGTGCCTGCTGCGATGATTACATGATTGCTTGAACCATGCTTGGAAAGTGCGCACTTAGGCAGGGGAGCACACTCACGGGTAAATTTCGAAATTTTGTACTCAAGATATAACATATTAGACAGGGGGAGCAAATCTGATCATGATATATCTTATGCATGTCATAGAGATAACTGCACATAGGCAGGGGGGCAAATGGGTATCACATGTGATTAGGAATATCGTATGCTCTGCTTTGTGATTATGGAACCTTAGACATATGTGCTAGGACTTGCGTAATCGAATATGCTTACTTGCTTCCGTGCTGCATCAATTACATGTCATCATCAAAAAGGGGGACAATGTTGACCTTTTTGGTCCATATATGTTGAGAGTTTTGATGAACGATGTAATTGTAATGACATTAGGTCTATAACATAAGCAATTCGATTTGGGACAAATAAAATGTCTAAGTTTCATGATAATGTTCAACCCATGCATTGCTAATGAGATGAAAATTGTTAAAGTGTTTAAATATTTGAATTGCGTGTGATTTTGTGATATTTAATGGAACTAGGTGATCGCATGTTATAGACAGTCCATGAGATAGGATATATCGTTCTGTGCTATATATGGAAATAATGCATGAGATATCCTACTGAGTTATAAAAGGAAAATATGCTGTTTATATAGAAAGTGATATATCCGTTGATACTTTGTTTATATGTGGACGAAATCACTTATACGATTCTTGCATGCTTTCCACTGTATTTAATGTGCAATATTGAATTAATATCTTTCCTTATGCAGATTGGATTATTTATTTAGAACAGGCCCGTACCTGAAGAATTCGGTGCCCGAAGCGAAACTCGAATTATTAAATAATATTTTTCAAATATAGGTCGCTTTAGACTTTTGATTTTTTTTTAACACAAGTCGTTTTACTTTTTTTTTTTAAGAAAGATAGCCGAAACTTTTACAATTTTACCCCTCGTCTTAAATAAAAATAGCTAGACTAACTAGGATAAAATAGGCAATTAAGGGTATAATAGAGGTTTTGTTTTATTTCTTAATATGTGTGCAATTACCTTAAACAACTTGTATTTCAAAAACAGAGAGAGTATGTTTTACAGTTGAATGTTCAAAAAATACTTCAATAGTTATATAAACACTATTTTTTGAGAATTTTTGGTCTGGATTGGGTAGATAGGAAGATATGCGTCTAGTTTTTTTAAAGCAAGATCAAAGTAATATTTATTGTTTGAGCAAAATTTTAGTAAAAAGTAAAGTTTGTGCTCTCTTTTGCACATTTTATTTCTAAATAAAATTATAACCAACTTACTATAATATATATAGGTATAAAAACAAAGGGCCCCCTTCCAAGGCTGGGCCCGAGGCGACCGCCTCGTTGGCCTCATAGAAGGTACGGGCCTGTTTAGGAAAGATTTGGTTTGATCATCTTATGGATAAGGTGCTCTTATATGGTATGTGGTACAACGGGTGATATCTCTGAATAAGGAAAGTTGTGCCATGATGTGATAATCGATTTAAGTAGCTTTGATCTGACTTGTGTGCTAAACCATGTAATATATTTTAAATGCTATGAGCTGTACATGGAAACGTGCTGATGCCTTGCTATCTTGTGTGACATACTTGGAAAGTAAATCTGGATTGACTCGTTACTAGGACTGATAGCAAGAATCACCTATGGAAAATTCTGATATAGAAATATATGGGATGGTTGAATATGCTTAAGAACGAAACCGAGTCTCTATATGGAATATAATCACGCTTTAATGTGCTATATAACCGTTGTGATGATTTATTAGAAGCATGATTTATGGTATGATTGACTCGAATGCTACATGGTAACTATGCTTGATTTGGTGATTATTGTTTGATATGACTTTCCATGTGAAGTGGCTATTAAAAGGATATATATGAGCTGCACTTTAGATTTTCGAAGAACAGGAATTTGCGAATTTAAGCCTACGAGAGATTTTTGAGCAGAGAGATACTAAGGGTCCGTTTGGTTGGGGGTAATAGGGGGGTTTAGACGGGTTAGCATTAACTGATACTGCGTTCGGTTGGGGGATTTTTTTAATGGTAAGATTTACTTAATACCCTCTTACTACCTCTAATAAGGTATTAGTTAAATCATTCTAGCCCCCTACCTTTATTTAATACTTCCATTTTATGACAAAACTATCCTTCATAAAATTATATTTCCTATACTAGCCCTCAATTATTTCTTAACACCAATCATCCACAACCACCTCCTCACCTCACGTATGGTTGCAAAATAATAAAAAAAAAATTCGATCACCTAGGAGATAATCGATCGCCAACCCCCTCGGGAAATTTCCGACGAATTCAACGACACGGCGAGCATCCTCGTGACGAGAAGAAGATTCCATCCAACATCTTAACTTGACTAAGCGTGAAAGGTGCGATTCTTTCTTAAACCTAACTATTTGAATTTGGGGAATTTTGATTAATTCCATGATTCTGTGATTCTTCTCCAAACTGATTTTCGTTGCAACGTACGGCTGAGATGGGTGTTGTCTGCATTTACTTCTGTAGTGAAGAATATATTTTTATCAGCAGAAGTAGCCAATAATTCGGGTTGATGTAGAACTGGTGCTATTAGCTTGATTCATTTCTTCAGTTTCTTTCTCGAGAATCTGTTTTTTGATCGATGAGATTTATTGAACCGTTTGCAGTGGCGATTGGTTTGCATTATATATCTATATTTCACTCATTGATGTCTCGTTGAGAACACAAATAATAAGCGATTATTACCCAGAGGATGAATGGAAAGAATGAGTCATGTTATAAGCTCGCTTTTGATACATTGATTGGAGCATAGGAAATCTTATTTATTTTTAATCTTTTTTTTTCTTCGTATTGCCGAACGATTAGGTGTCTTGATTCATAATGGCTCAACGAAGATGATATTGGGGCAATGATGGTTCTTGGATTTTTAGCTAATCATATGCTCATGATACAATTTGCTATATATCTTTATCGGCGGAGAAATGGACGGAGAAAACGGAAACAGCCGTGTACTTATTCTATGTACGAAGGATGCCAAAGCAAGTTGATTACCTGCAAAATTTAATATCAGATTTCAGAAGTAATTCGCATGAAAATTTGAGGATTAGTAGAGATGCATTTGGACGCTTATGCTTGTTCTTGAGAATTATGGAGGTTTGCGGCCCTCGAAATACTACAAATTCTGAAATGGTGGCAATATTTCTTGGAGTATTAGCGCATCATAAGAAGAGAAGGGAACAAAAGTTTCACTTTACTAGATCTACTTGGACTGTTAGTAAGCATTTCAATTCGGTACTTGACGCGGTTCTTCGACTTCATGATAAATTATTGGCCAAACCTCTTGCAAATACGGAAATCCTCATCTAAATTCAAATATTTTCAGGTATTCGTTTCATATTAACATAGTAGAAATGTTTTCTTAACTTGATGACAGTCGCTAACTTTTTCTTTATTCCTTATGTTAGAATTGCTTGGGGCCTTAGACGGATCATACATCGATGCTACGGTGAAGTCAGCGGATATTCCACGATATAGAAATCGAAAGGGACAAATTACAACAAATGTTCTGGGAGTATGTAATGAAGATATGAGATTCATATATGTTTTGGCAGGTTGGGAGGGTTCAGTCGCAGATGGACGCGTCCTTCGAGATGCTTTATCACGAACAAATGAGTTTCGTGTTCGTAAAGGTAAATTTTCCCACATCTAGATGAAATACCATGTTGCGTGAATTTTGTTTTTATATTAAGCTATATTTAAAAAAAATACAGGCTGCTACTATTAGCTGATAATGGATACACCAACAGCGAGGGATTTTTAACACCTTATAGGGGTGTTCGCTATCATTTGAAGGATTGGGGACAGGAACTCAAACTCCTCAAAATGAACGAGAGTATTTTAATATGAGGCATGCAAAAGCTAGAAATGTTATTGAGCGAACTTGGGGTTTGATGAAAAAGAGATGGAGTATACTGCGTAGCCCTTCTTTTTATCCAAAAGCAGAATAAATTGTCATAGCATGTGCATTACTCCACAATTTCATACGTACTGAATGGATGTTGACCCATGGGAAGATGAGGTCCCCGAAGGATATCAGGAAGATGAAGTAAATGGGGATGACAATGAAGCAGATTTCATTAGTTCGATAGAACCATCTACAGCGTGGAGTGCTTGGCGAGATAATCTGGCAACGACCATGTATCTCGAGTGGTTGAATGGTTGAACCATATGTTGTGGCGCTGCTATTTCCTAATGCTATGTCTAATTATTTTCCATTGTGAGCTACTTTTCTTGTCATTATTTTTTGGGACACGATGATATATATTATATAAGTTACTTCATCTTATTTTGTATGATTAACTCCACTTGCTTACTACTTTTGATTAATTGCCCAACTTGTAATGTGAATCAATATTGAAAAGCAATTGGAAAATAGTTTTATTGGCTATTCAAAAAGGAATTATTAATAATCATGTAAGAAAATGTCAAACAACTGTAACTCACCATAGAAATAGGACAAGACTCCAATAAAATAAAAAACGGGATACGTAAAACATGACAAGACCCCAACAAAGAATTTAGCAACCTCTTGTCATGCTCTTCACCAAGTGCAAGCGTTCTGCCTCATTCATAGCTAGAAAAATCTGAAGTTTTCCTGAATTATTGATGATGGAATCAGAAACGTCAAACAACTGCATGGGTGACAAGTTCAAAGCATATTCTTAATTATCGCAGCAGCCTTGCTTTTATTTTCTGCTTCTGCTCCAATCCTAGACATTCCTTCCAATAGTATTTTATTCGTCTGTTGAGACATCTCTCGCATTTCATTAATGAACTCTTGGTCTTCAAGTACTTGTCGCTTTCTCTTACAAGCTTCTTGGATTTCTGCTCGGCACTAGTTGGTGAAATTGACCATCAAATGTAGGTAAATCAGCCGTAGGTCTATTAGTAGTGGGGAATCGGACGCACTTGGAAATTCTTCAGCCTGCGTTGTCGATATCTCATCATCTAGTCCCTTTTCATCAGTATTCCAATTGCATTTTCTCCTGTAGCTCTGTCTTTTCAAAAATCTCACACCAGTCTTCGTACATTGGCTGTTTTTGTATCTGATAGCCTTGTAAAGTTTCGATGAGTGCTGTAAGAAAAAAAAAAGAAATAAAAGTTCACATCCATCGTCAAAAATATGATTGACTCTATCAACTTGAATAAAATTACCTCTTTATCTCGTTCCACAATCATCAGTAGCATCTATCATTTTGTGTCTGGATTAAAACCTGTTCCTGATTTATTCAACATGTCCTGTAAAATGTAGTAATCTTTCTTCCAAGTTTTTGTCTTCGACTCAATGTGAGGAAAAGCCTTGATGTTAGCGTTGGGCAAGTACTTCTGTAATGACTTCTCCAATGCATTATGAAAACCAGGTTTGAACCCATTTTCGCTCCTCCATCCATCTGTGATGATTTCTTTGAAAGCCAAAATAAGCATCTTTTCTTCTCTAACAGCCACGAACGTTTGGTGCTATTTTTAGTCCCTTTCATACTGCAAGAAAAAAAAACAAAAACAAAACCAATAAACAAACTGATAAGACTAATTGAATATAATACATTATATCAAGGAAAAGACGAATTGCAAAAAGAAAACAAATAAACAAACATGTACACTATCAAACCAAGGAGAACAAACAAACAAACCAAAAGGAATAAAAGGACAATGACTACGACATGAGCAGTAAAATAAATACAATAAACAAACGAAAATAATACAAGCAATCAAACCAATCGATTATCCAAACACTGTAAAGACTATCACACAATCATTGTAAGACTACCAGACAATCAAACACTGCAATTGATTATACAACACCAACGAAAGGAAAGGATGGTCAAAACAGTATTTTAATTATCAAATCACCAACGAAGAGAACAAAAATTTCAGTAATTGAATAACAAAAAGAACGAGATGGATGCCTTACACGTTGATAGCGATTAGCGCATATGAATAACTGTAAACCCTAAACCAGATCTTATAAATTCTTAATTTAAATAAGGGTAAAATTGTAATTTGAAATTAATTAAAGTTAATACCATCTAAACCCATTTACCAAACACATCCAACATTATTATTTAAACCCGCTAACCAACAGTCAAAAAATTAATATCCTCCATTATTTAAACCCAACTAAAGCAATACCGTCTAACCCATCCCTCCAACCAAACGGGCCCTAAGAGATTCCTGAGTCATTCACTTGCGATAGCTTTCTGCCTTACTGAGCGTTAACTTGCGTGTCCATCACCGAGCGAGTGATTTATCCGATATTCCATCGTCCCCTGCCATATATTCTATCTTGGGACGTGTTGTCTACGGACGTGAGAAATACCAAGGAGGCAAGGTCGACGTTTACGCACACGTGAAGGGAAGGACAAGTCCGGGGGCCCTTCGGTAGCGAGCTGTGTCTGTCGGGATCAAGGAGATTCCGAGGAACGAAACTCGGCGTGTGGTAACCTAGTAGTGTCTATGTTCGACTTGTCGGTTGTGTATTGGGCTAACCAATCAGTTTTGTATCCAGCTACGGTGCATTATAGTGATTGGTTAAACTCTTGGGAAGCAAATCCCAAGGAGAGGAGTAAACCCCAGTTGGGGATATAACCTCTATAAAAATCCTGTCTCGCATTTACTTTTCAGTTATTTCGTTATCACTGTGAGACAGACCCGAAACACATCCGACGGTACTAGGATATAACAGGCATACTCGTCACATTATTATTAGGCATATCTAAGTCACCACACTAAGGATTTGTGAAAAGAAGCATACAATTTTATAAGCCTAATTCACCCCCCTCTTAGGCACATTTATATCTTCAATGTATATGAGCTTAAATTGTGTATCTTTCACGTACCTTCTTTCCTTTTTTTCCTCGCTCACATTGCTCTTTATATAGAGGTTCATTTCTCCTTCCTTCGTTATCTTTCTTGAGCCTTGCAGAAATGAAAAGAATCACATCTCCTGGATCAAAAATCCTCTTGAGCAGTCATTGCATTTAATTGCCTTGTCCTACGAAGAATTTGTTTCCCAAGCGTGATATTTGCTCTGACTCGGACGCAATTTCGTTCTTCTCATAAATTAAAGTCGTCTCTTATTTTTGTGCATGACTTTTAACACATCCACGCGTAAGTTCACGGCCTTGTTTATAAGCTTTAACGGTCATGAAAAATATTGGTATTGAAGAAAAGAAGTTTCTACCCACGTTCATGGCTTGGGGTCTTCATGTTCACGGCCGTGAAGTGCTCGGGCTTAAAAATTGGCTTTTTGCCTGCATTCACGGCCTCTTGCACCTCCTTTCACGGCCATGAATGGTGCTTCATGGCTTGGTTGGTTAGCACGACCGTAACATAGTCTAGCAAGAAAAATGGCTTTCCGGTGTGCTTCACGGCCTCTTGCATATCCTTCACGGCCGTGACGCTTTTTCCTACAAAATAGCAACACGGTCAAAATTCTTATCTCGCAATCTAGACCTTGGATTGAAATCCCTTTGGTTGGAATCAAGACTAACGATTCTTTTATCTTTGTTTAAAATTTCAGGTGCATCGGACAGCGTTTACCCCGTGATCTTTGAGAAATACGAAACTACCGCAAACTGCGGTAAAAACGTGTGATTTTGCTGTGAACACAAAATAGCCCTAAAATTATCAACACGACTTTACTTATCATGCAAACGACCTAAATTTGAGAACTATAAAGGTAAGAAACTACTTTTATCACGTATGCAATTAAGGGAAGCTTCACGTGGAAAATCAAACGAAGAAAAAGAAATCATTTTGATTTCTTTATCAGGCGCCTATTTAATATCAAAAGGGAACAGCTTTTTTTTTGCTTATGTCCACATGAAATCTAATTACAAAAGCTCGCCTATAAATAGGCATGAGACGAGGCAGAAAAAATCACCACAACACAATAGATCTTTTTATCAGTCCGCTCAATTTTATTCTTACTATCTTTGTAGCTGTTTTTCGATATATCCTCATTACGAGATGCACTTGTCTATAATATCTTCACATAATAAAGAAGTTCTATCCTCCGACCCGTGGACGTATGTCATTCTGAGCAAATTACGCAAATCTCGTGTTCACTGTCCAAATTTATTTTCGCCTCTTTTATTTTTATCATCATTTATCTGGCAAATATATTATCGAGGATCAAAATATCCTAACAAAACGCTTATGCCCAAAGATTAGGAGACTAAAAATATCCTTCTCCCTTGCCAATCAATGCCACAGACAAAAATGTCAGTGGGAAACCAAGTTGGATATCCAATTTATGCGTCTGATCTTCATTATCTAGTTTTTTTCTCGACTTCTGGCGATGTCACGCAGCATTATTACATTATAAAGTCACAGCACATATTCAGACATCATTTTCGGCATCCTTTATATGATATGATATTAAATACTTGATCTTCGAGGAAAAAAAAGAAAGCACTTCAACGATAGATTCATCTTTTTCTTTATATGGTTTAGCTTAAGCAATTCCAGGATGATTTGTCAGACTCAGAGCTCACTTCATTATGCTCCTGACGTGGCTTCCACATTCAAGGGGCAGTTCTGTCTTTCACCATCGAGTTTGCTTTATGTCCCTTTTATAATTTCGTCGTCATTCAAGCAAAACCCCATAATATAAAGAAGCGAAGAGCACCCTCTCTCTCTCTCTCTCTCTCCTTTTTATTATTATTCCCTCACAAACAAATTCTTCTATCCCTTTGTTTTTGCCAACTTCACTTGCAAAACATAATCTGAATGGAGAAAGAAAATCAAGGTGGAGGAGAGAATAATAATAACAACCTAGAACAACCATCTCTCAAGTACACGGTAATAATCGAGAATATATATAATAATTTTGCAGTTTGTAGACTCATGGTTTTCTTACCCTTAAAAATCCGTGTACTTTTTGTCTCGTACAGACATGGACCTTGAGAGTGTCTATCCACTGCATTGGTTGCCAAAGAAAGTGAAGAGAGTCCTTCAGAGCATCGAAGGTGACGTTTTTCCGATATTATTATTTAGAAAAATATCACGGCACTTAATTATTTATTCGATAGTCTTTTATCATCGTAGGAGTTTATAGCATAGAGATAGACTCGAAAGAACACAAAGTCACGGTGGCGGGGAACGTCGACGGCGAAACCCTAATTAAAAAGCTGCAAAAATCAGGCAAGCAAGCCGAGCTTTGGGCCACCGCGGAAAAAGATTCTAATTCGAAGAAATCCAAAGGTCGTCGAAATTAGAGGACAATGGTGATCACAATAGAGCATCGAATGGAGAAGCTGACGACAAACACCCAATGAAAGAAGAAAACAAAGGAGTTGATGAATCTTCTGACGAAGATGATCAAACTGAGGGAAAAAATGAGAACAGTATAAATAATATTAATATTAGTAATAATAATGCAGGCGCAGCGGCGAGTGTTGGTAATAAAAAGAAAAAGAAGAAGAAGAAAAAAGGAAAAGCAAACCATCCTAATGGTGCACCTGCAAGCAGTGGATCACAGCCCTTGCCTCCTAATAACGACGATCAGAATAAGAATCAGATTCCCGGAAGTCCACGTCAGCGCGTGGCTTCTTACCCTAATCATAATTATTCGGATGCTCGTGAATTTGTGATGAGTTACAATTCTGCGTCCGAACCCATGACAAGTGCAGCAACTGCTAATAATTCGTACTGTTTTTCTACTACTCATCGCCGCCCGTGGCCATGGGTTATTATTACACGACCTACTCGCAAATGCATAATTATTACCATTCGCGGCCTCAGCTTTATGATCCTTATATGAATGACTCTTATTATCGCCGCGACGAGGATGAAGACGACCGTTA
The DNA here is from genome assembly GCA_027422505.1 of Craterostigma plantagineum. Lineage (NCBI taxonomy): Eukaryota > Viridiplantae > Streptophyta > Magnoliopsida > Lamiales > Linderniaceae > Craterostigma > Craterostigma plantagineum. Next base: position 46,126 of record JAPQWV010002091.1, on the reverse strand, counting down.
CGCAAAAGATGAGAGCTTTTGCTCGGTCATGTGATCTTTTTGGAATAGTTGTCTTAATATGATGTGTAGTATTTAAGGTATTTATTATTGCATAGCATTGTGAGGTTTAATGAGGTCGTTGTATTTTGTAGAGTTATATATATATATATATATATATATATATATATATATATATATATATATAGGAATTATCGTTTTGTCTAGAATAGTTTTTTTTACCGCGTCAAAAGATATCTATACTATCATATTAAGCTTGGCTGGCTATAAGCTGCCATAAAATCGGTCTATAAATTTAGCTTTATTAAAAAATAACATAAAGTTAAAATTAAAAGAAATCACCCACTACCCTCAATTAACTATTGTTTCTCCCTCTACTTTAGTTAAAATTTACATGCTGTATTTAGCTTTATTAAAAATAAATTAAATTAAAATTGAAAGAAAACCACTCACCACGCTCAATTAATTACTATTTTTCCCTCTATTTTAAGTTAAAATTAACATGATGTATTTATATATTATAGCACAGACATTTGAGTTTGAAACCAGTACCAATGATGTCTGTATAATCCTCACATTCAATAAGTTCAGTCTGAATTTAAATGTCACTATAGTCTAAGCGATAGGCACTTCCACTTCCCGAACTCATGAACACACTGATTCAGCGTGAGCTAAAGAAGGGAAAGGAAAAAGAGGTTGCGCTCGTTGCGATTACAATGTCTAACAACCGAAGTCGAACAAGCCCAAGCCCAAGCCCAAGAAGTCAAAAGGAGGAATTAAGGAAACCGCAAAATCAACATAAAATTCGCAAATTCGAACTTAATAACAGCAAAATTGAAATGTATAACATGAAATCAAGCAAATACATACGAAAAGTCATTCCTACATCGGACTATGTTTAGTGTGAAGTGCATTTGAATTTCACTCTGTATGTCTACCACACTCCGATTCAGTTCAGTTCGAAATGCAGCTAAGTTTCAGTCAGTTGTCAGCAATAGATCTTAATTTTGAGTGGGTGACTCGTTCTCTTAATTTTAGTGACCTAAACATCAACAGGGCTTTTTTTAAAAAATAATGCGTTTTTCAAATAGGATATCAAAAGTAATGCCGCCTGGGAGGGGATATCAAAAATAGGTGAAAGCGCCACCTCGTGTGGCGCGTTTAGAACGTGCCACTCCGTGTGGCGCTTTCACAACGCGTCACACCAAGTGGCGCGTTCAACTTAATTTTTTTTTCCCTTATGCTTAATTTATCTATTAAATAAGATGGGTAAACTTCGAAATTTTTGAAATTTTTTTACTTTTTTGAAATTCTTTCGTTAAAATAGCATAGTTAATTTTTTTTACTTTCTCAAATTTTTTATTGTTTTTTATTTGAATAAAATTTCGTAAATAGCTAAAAATCTGAAAATTTTTTAAGCAAACCAAACATACATTGCAAATAAAATTACTTAAACACACATAAAACTCGGACATTTTCGAAGCAAGCCAATATTACATTGCAAATAACATTACTTAAACACACATAAACACACACTTTCAAAATAGCGATAAGTTTCCTTAGCCTTGTCCACCTCTTTGTCTTGCACGCCTCTCAGATCTATCCATCTCATTTGTAATCCTCGTCGTTCGGTTCCTTCCTGCTCCCCTTCGATTTCTACGTTGCGGATTGTGGAATAACTGGAACTCGGCATCATCCCAATAACGCTCATCGTCCAAAGGAACAAAGCGACCCTCATAAGTTCTCAAATAAGCTTCTTTACTATAATACGCAGCAACGTATTGAGCACTATTAAGCCCAAAACTACGACAAGTTGCTTGTGCATGTGAACATGGTATTTTGAACATACTCCAGTTAGCGCATGAGCACTGAAGATCACTCAATACCACCACGTACGTCTTAGATCCCCTTCCACTTAAATACCTGGTATAGACCTCGGCGGACCTTGTCGCATAATCAAATTCTCTCACCGTATGGCTTCTTGAGTCGTTGCTCCAATCACGATACTTTCTTGTGGCATAAGATGACCACGCTGTTTCTGATTCTCCATCGCAAGGCATGCCTCTTGATACCTGTCAAGAAAATATGTGATAATGCGATGGAAAGTAAACTGGACAATTGGAGTTATGGGCAGACATCGAGCTCCTTTTAAGACTCCATTTAATGCCTCCGATATATTGGTCGTCATGGTACCGCAACGACGACCCCCATCATATGCGAACGTCCACTTCTCCTTCGGGATTTTATCAAGCCACTTCCAAGCCTTCTCATTGATTGCCTTAATTTGATCCATCGTTCGCTTAAACTTCAACTCCGTATGTGCCATGCCCGCTCGATGACATAAGTCCTTTAACTGTTGGTCTTTAAAATCCTTATAGAAGTTAGATTTGACATGTCGAAGGCAATAACGATGAACACCTCTAATTGAATTTCTCTGAAAAGCAATTCTACAGCAGATTTTATCCCAGTATGACGATCTGAGATTAAACATACTTCCTCATTTTTCAACACGTGAACATTCAATAAGTGCAAAAACCAGTGCCAAGATTCACGGGTTTCTTCGTCGACGATCGAGAAGGCTAGTGGAAAAACATTCTGGTTAGCATCAAGGCCCGCAGCAATCAGCATCTTGTGCTTATATTTCGTGTAAAGATGAGTTCCGTCTACACATACTACCTTTCGACAATGTTGAAAACCGTCTACGCAAGGTTTAAAGCTCCAGAAAACATACCGTAGAATATTCTGATTATTGTTTGTGATATGTCTCCACCTCACAATCGTGCCCGGATTTTGTGCTTGTAGGGCTTTCATGAATTTCGGTAGTTGTTGGACGGAACTCTCCCACGTGCCATATACGATCCTCATCGCACGCTTTAAACCTCGCCACGCTTGAAGATAAGAAATTTTGTATCCGTAGCTATCTTTGACCCTTTGTATCACATCCTTTGGAAGATATTGAGGATTGACCCGAACGACGGAAATCAACATCTCGGCAATAACGTCTGGAGATATGTTGCGATGTGTGTCTGGCAACTCATCCATCAAGCACGTGTGCTCACCAGGATACCTTGTTATCATCCAGTAACCTTTCTTCTTTTATGGCATGCACGCAACCTCCACACACAGTTTGGACTATGGTTGCAGGTAATATGCCATAATGCGCTGTTACTCTCCAAAACCCGGTATTCTCTTCTTGCATGTTTAAGTGAGTAATCGTTGACTGCACTTTTAAATGTGATTTGCTCTGGAAGATCATCTTAACGCCAAGGTGACCTTCGTTGTCGTCGTAGAATGAACCATGTCCTCCGTAGTCGTCGTCATTTGCTTCTGGAGCCATCTCATAAGTCTCGTAAAATGGTACAGTTGGATGTAGTTCTCTTTGCATCTGTGATGAGGTATGTTGATGTTCGGCATTCAGTTCATCGTCATCTTCATCATCAACAGGATCCGGTAGATCTTCTAATCCGCCGCCAATGTCATCAGCTTCTGAGTCCCTCACTTCCTGTTCATGCTCTGGCTCAATTGGATCATCAGGGGGAACGATTGTTGATGGACCTGCTTCGTCGAGTTGAGTTCGAGAGGTTGTTTGATAGTATGCAGATTGGTCAAATACGGGTTCTTCATATGTGAGAGTTTGATTGAGATCGAAGGAATTCATGTGTTGGACTGACTCGACAAAAATATGCAAACAGTTGAAGCCAGAATCTTGATGAAAGAAGAACTCAACATCTTGGTCGGTTTTGACTTCCAAGAGTGTATGAACAACTCTGTTGAAACGCTCGTACTCATACTTCGCATATATTTTAAGAAAGAAATTATTGCTATCGACTCCTACAATGTCGTATAGCAAAGAAAGAAGTTGGAGAAAATTTGTATGACGGGGTAATCTTCGATATGCAATGGGATTAATACTATATGAGACTTCGTCACCACTTTGTTGTATCTCACCACCAAAATATATGATGACTTGAATAGTAGACATAGTGTATTGTTGAGGCTTATGAAGAATAACTACCACAATGGAGTTATTTATAGGCAAAATTTTTTGAAAGAAAAAATATATGAAAGAAAAATTTTTTGGATAGTTCTGAAAAAGCTATGATATGTGACATATCAATGCGAAAGTTCTGAAAAAGCTATGATATGTGACATATCAATGCGAAAGTTATGATATGTGACGTATCAATGCGAAGTCCTGAAAAAAGCTATGATATGTGACATATCAACGAAAGTTCTGAATAAGCTATGATACGTGACATATCAATGCGAAAGTTCTGAAAAAGCTATGATATGTGACATATCAATGCGAAAGTTCTGAAAAAGCTATGATATGTGACATATCAATGCGAAAGTTATGATATGTGACATACATTACCGAAAAGCTGCATCTGAATAAGGACAAATAAGGATGTGATGTGTCACTGTGAAAGTTCTGAAAAAGCTATGATATGTATCCGTAATCACTGTGAAATTTATTAGTGAAATTTATTATTGAGGATTTTTAAATATATTAATATTATGTTAATAAAATATTTTTATTGCTAGAACTGGAAGATTACAGGCTCGCTAGAAATACAAAACAGAACACCTTGAAACACAAATATCATAACTGAGGATCACGATGCAACTACTTCACATTCACTTCGAAATATACTCTTTCCAACCTTTCGGGGGTTTGGCCACGAAATCGTCGTCACTTATATCTTCATTGACCTTTGAATTAGACACACCACGTTTTTCACCATGTTTTTTTCCAGACAAGGTTTGTTGATCGAAATGGCTGGGGGGTTTCTCCACAAAATCATCATCACTGATATCGTATTTGACTCTTGAACTGGATACCTTTGGGTTTTTACCATGTTTTTTTTCAGATTGTTGATAGAATGGCTCGGGGGTTTCTCCACAAAATCATCATCACTGATATCGTATTTGACTCTTGAACTGGATAGCTTTGGGTTTTTACCGTATTTTTTTTCAGACAAGGTTTGTTGATAGAAATGGCCGGGGGGTTTCTCCACAAAATCATCATCACTGATATCGTATTTGACTCTTGAAGTTGATACCTTCGGGTTTTACCGTGTTTTTTTTCAGACATGATTTGTTGATAGAAATGTGTTCGAAGTGTGCTGATTTAATGTGATGGACGTCCTAATTTATAGACATGCCACGTCTAAATTTTTGGAAGTTATTTTCGAAATGTATTAATATATTATATTTATATTATTTTATTTAAAAATTTGAAGATATTTCAAAATTTTTTAATATAATATATTTATATTATTTTATTTAGATTTTTGGAAGATATTTTCGAAATTTATTTAATATATTATATTTATATTATTTTATTTAAATTTTTTGAAGATATTTTCGAAATTTATTTAATATAATATATTTATATTATTTTATTCAAATTTTTTGAAGATATTTCAAAATTTTTTAATATAACATATTTATATTATTTTATTTAGATTTTTGGAAGATATTTTCGAAATTTATTTAATATATTATATTTATATTATTTTATTTAAATTTTTTGAAGATATTTTCGAAATTTATTTAATATAATATATTTATATTATTTTATTTAAATTTTTTGAAGATATTTCAAAATTTATTAATATAATATATTTATATTATTTTATTTAAATTTTTGGAAGTTATTTTCGAAATTTATTTAATATATTATATTTATATTATTTTATTTAAATTTTTTGAAGATATTTTCGAAATTTATTTAATATAATATATTTATATTATTTTATTTAAATTTTTTGAAGATATTTCAAAATTTATTAATATAATATATTTATATTATTTTATTTAAATTTTTGGAAGTTATTTTCGAAATGTATTAATATATTATATTTATATTATTTTATTTAAAAATTTGAAGATATTTCAAAATTTATTAATATAATATATTCATATTATTTTATTTAAATTTTGGAAGTTATTTTCGAAATGTATTAATATATTATATTTCTATTATTTTATTTAAAAATTTGAAGATATTTCAAAATTTATTAATATAATATATTTATATTATTTTATTTAGATTTTTGGAAGATATTTTCGAAATTTATTTAATATATTCTATTTATATTATTTTATTTAAATTTTTTGAAGATATTTTCGAAATTTATTTAATATAATATATTTATATTATTTTATTTAAATTTTTTGAAGATATTTCAAAATTTATATATAATATATTTTTATTATTTTATTTAAATTTTTGGAAGATATTTTCGAAATTTATTTAATATATTATATTTATATCATTTTATTTAAATTTTTTTGAAGATATTTCAAAATTTATTAATATAATATATTTATATTATTTTTTAAGTTAAATTACGTTTGAATAAGTTCAACATACTACAACTTAAATAACGCTACAATAAGTGAAATAAATCACAACGATGATAAGTGCATATATTACTAGTGACCTTGACATTGACCTGGTCGATATAAGCAAGTGCCAGTGTAACACATGCGAGGCCTAGGAGCTCGTTGGGTACGACGTCGGCCCTCTTCAGGTGGTTCATCTACCGCAGTAGACGTGGAGGGTCCGAAACTGAAGGGAACAGGAGAACGTGGAGGATTATGGTCTATATTAGGGTGCCTCGGATGCATCGTACCAAACTGTGATAGGCTGCCCATAAACGCTGAGTCGTATGGAGTCGAACCATCGTGCTGAGCAGCAGGCGTCCTCCACATATTATCAGTGTCTGTCCGCTCAGAAACGTAACCTTCAAATCCCTCGTTCTGTCTAGAACTACCAGCCTCATCGTGTCGAGGACGGCGAGACCGACTCCTACGTGCTCTACTCTGAGACCTCTCAGGACTGTTATTCTGATCACGCATTCCTCTTGGTCGATCTAATGCGATCAATCGAATTCGCTCGGCGACATTCGCAACTCCCATGTCATCTGACATTGCATGAACTCGAGCTAATATATCCTCTGCGGCGTCACCCTACATATAAAGAAATAACGTGAAATCATAAATAAATTAAAACGTATGCAATCAATTATACATAATAAATGTTATCATACCACGGCGCGCCATGCAGCCCCTTCTCCCACCTGAATACCCTGAACCACCGTATACGTACTAGGCGATACAAATCGCCGAGTGACGTTATCATACCACTGATAGTAACCATTCTCTACCGAACGGTTACTAGAGGCTATAGGGTCACTGTCGACCACATTGTCATCTCGATCATTCCACATCGCCAACCACTGGGCATGAAACGTCTCCCAATTAAAACTTTGACGGCCTCTACGCTCACTGATGTCATGTAACCTTGTATGATCAGGCACAGGTGCTGAGGGTATGCCTTGCACCATGTTGAACTGACGTAGGACCCGATCTGGATAATACAGTTCGACGATGTTGAAGAAATCAACGGACATCTCGACCTACATGACGCTGGCCTATACTCGTCAGGGAGTGTAGCGATCTCAGGGAACTCGTAACTATACGGATCCCAAACGAACTGTGCGAGATTCAAATTATCTAAAATTTCTCGCATCTGCCGCACGTTCGAACGAGCCGTAGACGTGAATATCAACGACGATCTCCATCTACGAACGTTCTTCATTAGTGAACAATAACACTAAAAAGGAACAGGTATACTACCGTAATATTATAGACTAACTTACCTAGCCGCGTGCGGCGGCATGGGCAGCACAACTTCGCCATTGTGTATTGTCTCGACTAGGTCTGCTGCAGTCGATCGAATAACAGGCCTCAAAGGCAATATATGAATCCAAGCCCACACCTACGTAATTGAAAATTTTTAAGTTAAACAAATATACTCTTACAATATTTTTATGTAAAATAAAGCAGATACTACCTGCAATAGGCGCAGGGGTCCGCCGATATTCTGTACAATTCCGCGAGAGGCTGCGCACAACTCCTGATACAAACACGCAAGCACAGCACTTCCCCAGCTGTAGTCGCCGACCTCGTCGATGCGCTCCAAAAATTGTAGGTAATTGAGATTAACCCGCGAGCCGCTCTTATCGGGAAACAAAACGCACCCAATCAACAAAAGCGCGTATCCGCGTGCCCTTTCATCGACTACGTCCTCCGTACTGTCATCAGTAACTGGATTCTCAAGTAACCAGTTACTCAGCGCCATTACACTCATCTTAGATGGGCTATCGAAATCTCGATCCTCTGGCGCAAATCCCGTCATCATACGACAATAATCCGACCACTGAGACTTGCTCCTCGCATAAGCAACTCCAGTAACAGCTTCTCCTTCGATCGGCAAGCGCCATAAAGTACCAACATCCAGCAAGGTCACGGTGGCTTCTCCTACCGAGAGATGGAAGGTGTGTGTCTCGCTACGCCATCGCTCAACTAAAGCTGTGATGAGATGCGGGTCCACCTTCTGCGCCTTACAACTATATACGCCGTAAAACCCATCGACTCCAGCTTTCTAAGCATGCGAATATGAATTTCTCTCGGGTTGCCCGCCGTACCCCATACAGAAACCTCTGGACCCCTCGTTCGAAGGGTGACATCTAGCAAATTCTCATCTCGAAAAATATACGACGAACGATGCGCCTGCTGTTGCGTCAACAAAGATGAATCCCTCGGTCCATAAAGTGAAGTCTCGTCCATCTTGAAATATAAAAAAAAAAAACAAAAAACACTACGTATTAACGACGAACGGATAATGCGACTAGTAACGATGTTTAAACGTCGACTCGCCCGTGATGACAACCATCGGCCAACATTTTAAGACTCGCAACGATGCGACGAGTAGAGCTGCAATATTGGGTGGTCCGGACCGCCCGGCCCGATTTTTAACGGATCGGGTCGGGCTGGCACGAACTTGCATGGGCCTAAGATCTTAGGCCCAGACCCGTAATGTGATGGGCTGGGCCAGCCCGTCGGGACGGGCCTAATATTTGGCCCGTTCGCCCTTCGGGTCGGATGGGGTCGGCCCAATAGGCCCAATTATTTCGGTGGGCTAATGAAATTTAAGCCAAAATCCGGTTTTTTCGGGCCGGGACGGGTTGGCCCATGGGCGACAACCACATCGAAGATCGTCGGCTATGCAACGATCTCACGACCACCGGCAACGACCAACGAGCCGGCGACGAAACCGTCATCGGTCGAGATGGGCGGCGATCCGGCCAATTCGCCGGAGCGAAAAAATTCGAAATTAACCTTAATCGTCCACACCCACCACCAAGGGCGGCCACAGCCGTGGACAGTCCGCCCACGACGTCCGCACCGCCGCGCCGGAGGGCCGCCGGAGACCTCGCCGGCCAAAAACGAAAATAAACTAAAATCAAAAAAATTGAAAAAAATGGACATACCTCACGAAATTGGAAGGAGATTAAGATTCTAGCCTTGAAATTACGGGATTTGGAGTAGGAAAATACTGAAATTGGTTTGGTCCGAGAGGTGGGGAAGAAAGGAAGAAAAAAGAAGAAAGGAGGAAGAAGAAGGAGAGAGGGGGGGAGGGGGGCGTTTCATTCGACTGAACGCGCCACTCCGTATGGCGCGTTTAGAACGCGTCACACCAAATGACGCGTTCAGAACGCGTCGTACGAGGTGGCGCGTTAACCTATTTTTGAAATAGGTTTGAATTGGGCGTTATTTTTTATATCAGAATTAATAAACGATTTATTTTTGAAAAAAAGCCCATCAACAGTTATTGAGTTTGAACCTTTGACTAGAAGAATTTAAACAAATTCCGCACAACCAATACGCCAATCACATGGGGCCGTGTTGTCAAGTAAGTTGATTCTTCTATCTTGTATAAAGTGATTTTGTGATTTATTTTTTTTAGAGATAGTCCTTTGCTTTAGCTAAAGTTTTCCTTTGCCTTTGTACAAACCCTTTAGTTTTTTAAAGGTTATGATTCATTTAGGTCGACATCCACTTTGGAGTGAAAGCAAGACCGTGTGATCATAATTGAAGCAATATTACACGGTTTTTGTTAGGTTTTGAGATATTTAATATCAATCTTAAATAATTATTGTTAAAGCATACCATGTCCTTGTCGTATTTGTCTGGAAACTTCTACAAATTCAATAAGAAACTAAAAAAAAAAATTATGCATACCATGATCAGATAAATGCTAATTTTTGGGTGGATTTTGATATTTTGTCAATTATTCGAGTAATTAGATAAAAAAAATGTAAATGTGGGATAAAAATATAGAATATTTGACATTTTTTAGCACCGAATTTTAAGAGCTGCTATCCGTAGAGAATACCAATAAAAAGTATGATTCTCTATGTCAGATTTGTTTCGCAATAGCCACAATCTCAAGATTTCTCTGCACCACTGTAAAGTTTTGAAACATTTGTCCCCCATTTATAAGCGATCATTTGTTGATTACTTAAAAAAGAATGAAATATAGGGATAAATTGCACAAAATGAAGGTCATCTCGTCAAGAATGTTGTCGGTCATCCCAATGATTTATGTCCGAAAGGAAAAAAACGCTCATGACGTATAAATACTAGTATATTAGGCAAGCTTTAATTGTGTGCTTCAATACATAAAGAAATACTAATATTGTTTTCTGTAAAATAAGTATGTGTGTCCACATAAATATATATTTTAGGTTACTTTTAGTAGGTGAACACTACAAAAAACCCGTTTCGCCACTACATATTTTAGTCGATAAATGCATACCTTGGTCGCTAAATAGGATTAGCGATTGTATCAGCGACTAATTAATGTAGTCGCCAAACTCCTTGTCGCTGATTTGACGTGGTCGCCAATCAGTTGCTGTTTAGCGACTACTAGCGACCACGAACATGTAGTCACTGTTCGGCGACTATCTGGCGACCACATATAGCAATAGTCGCTATTTTAGCGACTAAATACGACTGACGATGTGGTCGGAAATATGCGACTACGGTGGTGGTCGCTGATCGGCATTGTGCAGTCGCTAATGTCAGAACGTTGAAGCGCAGCCTGCCGTCGCTAATGGGTATATTGTAGTCACTAGTTTAGTCGCTAATCGCATATTTTCAGCAATTAATTATTATAAATAAATTATATATAAATATAAAAATTATAAATACACATGAAAAAAAGATTTATTCGATAATCCAAAAGTCCACTACATGAAAATAATTCACATGGGAATAAAACAGTCGAATACATGACTATAAAGTTGCCAATATCAAATAAAAAGTTCGACAAAAATCTAAGAAACTATGCCAAACCGTGGTCGAATCCCCCGTCCGAAAAGTCTTCGTGGCGTCGAACATTTCTGTTCAGTGACGCCACTGCAGCACATGTCTGCATGTCATCCACAAAATTCGACTCGACTGCGTCTAAACCACGCGACTCATTACGGATGCCCCTGCTTCAAGTCGTGCCTCGAGCTCACTGCATTTCCTCACCACCGCTTCAAGTCGTGCCTGTGTCGCTATCAACACTCATGCGTTTGAATAGTCTGGGAAGGCATGTAACTATTGGCACTCGATAGATGAGTTTGCCGCAGGTGCTTCGAAGAAGAGGCGCGACGCATTACCCATGCCCGGTACGTTTTGGAACCTCATATAACTTCCCGCTATTTCATAGAATGCTTGAGCGTCTGAGAGAGATGAATAGCAATTGTTAGCCTTGAAATCCGCCAGTTAACATCAATAATATACATTACCAAGACTTTCAATTTTGAAAAAAATCGGCATAACCTCACCTATAAAATGATCATCCCAAAAGTTTCAAACAAGGATGCCTCATCACACCATCATCTCTTCAATTCTCATAATGCCATAATATATTGTTCAATATGTTTTTTTGTGGCATACAACCGCTGCACTCTTGGAGTTAATCGAAAGTAAATCAACCTTTTCTTAGAAACTCTACGCCCGCGGCGGGTATTACGATATCTTCCCTCTAGACAACGCCAATAAGATTCATCGTTCTCGCGATCTTTCAATATAACATGCATCCATTATTGCTTTACATCAATGTACTGACAAGACATTCTAAGTCCTTTCATTGTATTTTGGTCCTATAGAAAGTCTTAACCATAATATTATCTTTAGAATACCATCTGTAATTGTGCTTTGATTTTATTAGTTGTCCTTGTAATTATGGGCTTTTATTGTATTTGTCCATAGTTTAGGACTTAGCTCGTTATTTATACCAAGTATGTTTGGTATAAATACATTGTAAACATATGAGCTTAACAGAAGATTTTAAAAATTGATCCGAAGGGCTGCCAACTAATTTCTAGAGAGAGAAAGTTAGATAACATAATCTCACTACACGATTTCTCTCTCGACGTTCTTCGATGAAAGTTTTAGATCGAAATTTTCCATAACTCTAATCGGTTTCCTTAGAATTGAAGTCTATGATCCTAGAGTTGATAAAATAGGACCTAACAATTGGTATTACATCAGATTTGTTCTATTTTGAATCGAAATTGTTAGAATTGGATCGAAATTTTAATTCTGGTACTGTTCCAGCGAAGGAGAGTTTGGCGCGAAATTCAATTTCGATCTGATAGCTCAATTCTGTACTTATTTGGTCTGAACTTGATGTTTGTATGCTCGTTTTAGTGTTATAAATTGATTGCGATTAGATCAGTAGCTGTTTGAACATCGATTTAACAGATTTGATCAGATTTGAGAAATTATGGTTCGCGCGTAGAACTGTTAGAACACGTTCTGATTTTGGTCAAAATCGACATATTTTTCTTCATAATGTCTAATTGTTTGTTCGTGCATATTCATCATCTGATTATGAGCGAATATCTGAAATTTCATCGTCTAACTCATCGTTTTTGCTTGAATTAGTGTTACTTGTATTTTGTGATATTTTGCGATTATCTCAATTTTTCTCGCTAGGTTTCTCGATCAGGTTAATTTCTCGATCTTAAAACTCTGAAGCGAAAATTTTTCTCGAACAGAATACTATGTCAGACCTAAAGTCGTCTTTACCAAGAACGACTTTAGTAGAAAAATTTCTCGATTACTTAGCGAAAATCTTTTTCGATGAGACCAATATTGGCCTTTGCGATCGTAAAACTTTCCATCGAAAAACATTTTCGGTCAAACTATTAAAGTTTGACCTAGCGAAAATCATTTACGGTCGATTTATTTTGACATAGCGAGAAACTTACTTAAACGTACCGTTTCTTGCAATCGAAATAAATTCACGATCCAGAAATTTTTCTCGATCGGAACATTTTGGAGCAATTTTCTTCGCTCGCAAACTTTCTCGCTATCAAACTTGCTCGCACGAGAACAGTAACGAATACATTTTATCTCGACAAAATTATTTTCGATCAAACTCTAGAGATTGAATTGAAAATAATTCTCGACTGCTTTAGAATCAAACGCTACTAATTTGCTACTTGTGAAACACATAACATCAGTCCAAACTATCAAAACAACAAACGAAGATCCTACATCAACTTAAGAAAACAACATGGGTGCTTACTCGCTATGACAACCGTCCCCCGATACTTAAGAGAGGTGAATACACAGTATGGCAAAGCCATTTTCTGAACATTATCGAGCTAAAAGATCAAGTAGATGACCTTCTCTTATCACTTGAGCAAGGTCCAGCTCAGTTCTGGGTAAATCTACTCGGTGACAACACTGCTAATCCTCCAATTCCTGCCTCTAGACAACTCAAAGAGTCTAGAGAATACACCATAGAGGAAAGAGTGAGAGCTAAGGCGGATCTGATAGCCAAGAACACTCTAATGCAGGGCATCCCAAATGACATTTATCTCTAGATCGACAGCATTCGAACAGCTAACGGAATGTGGGATGAGCTGCTTAAGATGATGCAAAGAACAGAAGTCGGTATCAAGGCCAAGAAGGCAAATATTCTCACATCTTACGACTCTTTCAGAGCTAAACCCGAGGAATGCTTACGTGATCTCTATCAGAGATATCTCATATTCTTGAATGAGATGAGGAAAATAGAAATCATTAAGACGAACATGGAAACCAACATACGACTTCTTTCCTCTCTGTCCTCGGAATGGAAGAAGATATCCACTCAATCAGACAAAACAAAGACCTTGAGGAGGTAGATATCCACGCCATGTTCGACAACCTCGCACAACACGAGGATGATATAAGTGAGATTCAGAAGGAGCAGAAGGGCAAACTTATCGAAGACACGGTTGCCCTAGTCTTAGAGAAGAGAAATTCAAAATCACGAAAAGAGAAGATCATCAAGCCTCCTACCCCCTTAGTCTGAAGACGAATCAGACTTAGACATGGAGCCAAACATGAAATCTCTGGGAAAACGGTTGGCTCTCATTGGAAAAATTACGAGCAAACAATACTTCAAGAGAAGTCCTCATCATCAGCCAATCGACTTCGGACCTCAAGTTCAAATAACAAAGAACGTGCACCTGAGACCTCCGAAGTCTAGAACACCAAAGAACCGACAAAGTGCTTTAACTGCGGGAAACCAGGTCACTATGCCACAGAATGCACTCTTTCAAAGAAGAGAGATACCAACTACTACTCTAGGAAGCTTCAACTCACAAAGCAGAAGGAAGCTGGAGTAGCTCTAATGGCAGAACAAGACCACTGGCTCGAGGATACGTCTATCTCAGAGGAAGAGAATCTAGCCCTTATGGCCCGCCTGGACGAGAACTCTGACGCCAAAACCACCAACCAGACGGAAGAAGACCAGGCATCCGAATCTTCTCAGGAGGTAGTTTCTCCTTCCACATTATTGACCATGTTAGAGTCGTATCAAATAGCATACACTAACATGAAACGTGAGCAGAAAAGCATAAAGGAAGTAGAGAAGAAACTATCTAAGTCCTAGGAGAAAATCGCTAGTCTCGAATCAGAACTTAGGAGCTCTAGTTCAAAAATAGAAGAACTTACTAAGAGATTATATTTTAGAGAGACTACAAAGCCTCCGATAGAGCAACAAAATGAAAAAATTAAGGAACTAGAAGACAGGCTATAAAATAACTATAATTGTTTGGTTAGAAATCTCAATGAGAAAGTTAACCTCAATTGTAGGATAACAGAAGAAACTACTAAGATCACCAACCTAGAAGCCGAATTAGATAAATCAAATACTAAGGTTTGTGAACTTATGAGAGATCTAGACGTCTGTAAAGCCTCCAAATTAACGGTGGAAAATAATTTTGCTCTATTAGGAGAAGAGCGTAAGAAATTATACGGTACAGTAAGAAGTAAGAAGATCTTCTTGTAAGAAGGCGACATACCGATCAAATTATATTCCTAATCAGCCCGTGGATCTAGAATTCTATGACTACAAATGTGGCTTAGGCTTTGAAAATCCACGATGCTTGACGAAAGTTGACTGCAAACAACTTTACGATGTCAAGTACATGGGTTTAGGACTAACGAATCTTATGGTTTTTACTAACGCAAAAGAATAGATGCCTTAGAAGAAACCAAGAGGAAAGCCAAGATTAGGGTTGAAATCCCCTTCTCCTACACCGAGTTGAATCAAAGCTACAAAACTAGGATCTTCCCAAGGGTTGGAGCCTTGAGTCAACTTACTTTCAAGAAGATCATTCTATAATAGGGGAAGCACAACTCCATCATTCTGAAATTCTCTCTACATCCCTCCTATAGTTAGGAAAATAGAAGAATTAAGAGCCTCATTAGAAAAAGAAAGAGAGAATTTGAAGCTGAAAAGAAACTATTGTTAACAGAGATGGAATTTCTCAAAGCTTCCTCCATCTCACAAGTTATTTCTCACGCAACTCACTCAACTATGTTAGGATATTTATAGATTGTGTCAATAGTTTAAGTCTTAGGATTAATATTGTAATTATCCTTTTAGCTTGGGCTTTGAACTAGAATGTAATTATTTAATATTTAGTGTTTGGGCCTTAATATACCTAGGGTTAATGTGGTATATAAGGTTTTACCAACACAATTTGAAAGGTAATCAAAGATCAAAAGGCTAAACCCATTTTTCACACAATACACGCACTTAAAGGTGAGAACCTCTCCCTTTTTCATTCCATCAAAGCCTCTTTGATTCCTTGTTTGGTGCATTCGGGACAAACAAGTGGTATCAGAGCAAACGTGGATCGATCTGCATTGATCTGAATCCAGTTTCGTTCGATTCCGAGAAAGATCAAATGTGTTTTGGGCAAAAGATCACTTTCGGCATTTTGAGCTAGTTTTGGGTTATCATACTTCGTTTTATGTTTGAAACCTTTCCACAGATCGACTCTATGCCTAAAATGTTTTTAGAACACTTTTGGATCAGTTTTAACGAGTTTTGAGCAAGTTCGAAGCAAAAATTTCTCAGAAAAAGTCATCTCGGTCTCTCTCTATTTTTGGTCGATTTGATCCGCTTTTTGTTGTTTTTAGCTCACAAATCGGTCGAATATGTGTTTAGGGAAGAACTTCTGAAGTTTTGGTTCAAGTTTGAGTGATTTTGGTTGAGATCTGAGTGAAAACGGATGATTTTCTGGTAAAACTCGCGACAAGCAATGGAACAGTTGTTCTTGGCCGCGAAATTCATACTGAGCCATTCAAGTCCGCGAAATTTTCTGATCCGAGAAATTTTATTCTGAGAATCCTTTCAAAACCGCGAAAATTTCACGTTCACTCCATTTTTCTCAACTGCCTAGCTTGTCAAAATCCGAGAAACTTTTTATATCCGAGAAATTTTATTCCAAGAATCTTTCTAAAATTGCGAAAATTTCTCTGTTTCACTTCACTGTTACTTCATTTCTCTCAACTGCTTACTCTCAAAATTCGAGAAACTTTATATGCGAGAAATTTCATTTCGGGTAACCGCGAAAATACCTCTGTGTCACTTCATCTTTTCTCAACTGCTCACTTTCAAAAGCTGAGAAATATTTCTAAGTCAAGAAATTTCTTAAAAAAGCGAGAAAGTTTGCAAATTCGCGAAAAATTCTTTGAAACTGAGAAAGTTTTTTTTTTAAAAACCACGATTTTTTAAATCCAAGAAATTTTCAGCCGAGAAAGTTTATTTCATCCGAGAAAGTTCTTCAAAACACAATTCATTCAAATCCGAGAAAACTTCCTAAGACCACACTTCAACTCTCGATGCGAAATTACTTACGAAGTTTTAAAATTCTCAACTGAGAAACCTTCTCACATAACAAGCTTTAAAATCCGAGAAAATCATTTTCAACAAAGAATTTGTTGTTCCTTCTTCTATCCGAGAATTTTTCATTAAACTCACACAAACACGAAAATTTCTCAACCAAATTTCTTGGGTAATTCTTCATACTATCACGTCTCTTCAAACTGTGAATTTTTCCTGACGTTTTAAACTTTTCTCGCGTTAATTTTTTGGGTTAAATTCTTTCTCGTGTTGAAATTTTTCCTAGAACTTTTCAAAGTCTTGATCCTTACACTTTAATCCTATCCCCCTAGACCACTTTTGACAAAATTTACTCCTCAAATCTCGTTTTTTTTAAATTTCTAGAACTTTTTCGAACCTCAAGATATATTCTCCCTTCATACGTTTTCGACCATCACACACGTTCACTTAGTTCTAAGAAATTCTTTTAAACGATTTTTCCCAAAACTCTACACGTTAACTCATATATCTCATCTCGTTCGTTACTAACCCTTTTATCTATACAAGATCAAAACCACGGACGATTCGACTGCACCAACCATGTCTGCCACAAATGACATCTCAACAGTGGGCTCCGACACCAGGCCTCCAATGCTGCGACAAGGCGATTACAGCATATGGACAAACAGGTTCCTCACGGTCATCAGGAACAAAGGCGCACCACTCTCAGTACCTACTGTACTCCATCTTCAGCGGTCCAGCACAGTTGTGGACAATCATCCCTGCTCAACCAAACGCAAACCCTCCCATGGATGAACACCGCACTCCAAGAGGTCCCATCAATGAGGATGAAGAGGCTCGCCTACAGGCCGATGAGACTGCCAAAGGATATCTCTTCCAACTATGGGCAACGAAGTCTACACTCACATCGAATGCTGAACTACTGCCAAGGAAATATGGGATGAACTCGTGGAAATCATGGCAGGCACAACTGAAAGTGCTCAGGGGAGGAATCAGCATGTATCTCGCAGTACGAACACTTCCAGCCTATGAAGGAGAGGAACTGCGTGACACATACCTCCGATACTTGAAGGTCATCAATGAACTCAAGAAAGCCATGATCTCGAGGACAAATTCGATATCAACAACCGCTTCCTTGGTAGCCTCAAACCACATTGGGGCAATGCAATCGTGATGATGATTCAGAGTAAGGACCTCTCTAACACCTCCATCCATGCTCTCTACGACAGTCTTTCAGCCTATGCTCCTTACGTGCAACCCCAGTCCACCAACCCTCGAGTCGACCCACTAGCTCTCCTCTCGAACAAGACCACCGAACGATCTTCCACCTCTAAGACCAAACAGAACAAAGGGAAGCTACCAGCTGTTATATCTGACTCCACTTCAGGATCCGAAGCTGATACAGAATCTGATGAAGATGTTCGTGTTCTACGCAAACAACTGGCAATGCTCACAAAGATGGTCTCAAAGAAGATCGGGAAAAAATCCTCATCCTCCTCCATCGTCAAAGAACCTTTAGCGGCACCAAAAAGACCACTCCTACGGAGGCAGCTAAGCCGACAAAGAAAGAGGAGGAATCAGCACCTCAAAAGTCTGTGAAGTGCTTTCGGTATGGAAAGTCAGGCCACTTTGCCAAAGAATGCCATGCCCCACGCGTGAAGGACTCTGGATGACGACCTGTGAGGCCTCATTTAACTCGCCTTTTCTTGGCTTATGCGGCCCATAAGACTTCAAAGTCTACCTAGTGGATGTTAAGACTGCCGTCCTCAACGGAGAGTTAAATGAGGAAGTCTATGTCGCTCAGCTAGAAGGCTTTGTTGATCAAGAACATCCCGATCACGTCTATCGATTGGACAAAGCTCTCTACGGACTGTAACAAGCTCCACGTTCTTGGTATGATGTCTTGAGCGATTTCCTCATGAAGTCTGGTTTCATCCGAGGAACGATCGATACGACCCTCTTCATCAAATGGTAAGACAAAGATCTGATGGTCGTCCAAGTTTACGTAGACGACATCACAAATATTCTCAATCTACCCCACTTACCAATACTTCGAATCATCACCGTCTCAATACAGTGGAAATCATCTCTCAATCTGACGTGAGATGCACGTGCCATGCATATACATAATAATCATGAAAACATAATCCGCATGCAACATACGTAAAATACGTAAATCACGTAGGTCACATAAATCATCGGATCACATGAAAACACATAAATCACATATGTGTTTACGTATTGTAGATGGATGATCCACCTACCTGTCCTCCCGCTATAGTCAGATATGAAGTCTAGTGGAATCTCTAAGGGTCGATCCTCTAAATAATAATTATTATCAGTATATTTATATATTCTCGAATCTGCTTAAAATAGCTAAGTTTCGAAATTAAATTCAAAGTCAACGGTCAATTCTCGAAAATCCTTAATGACCCTCGAAATTCGTTCGGTCCGCGAAAGGCTTATGGTTCGCGAACCTCGTCTGGTTCGTGAACCTCATCGGATTCGCAAAGGTTTCACAGTTCGCGAAAGCTTTATAGCTCGCGAAGCTTATGATTCGCGAAACCCTCAGACCCGCAAAATCGCTTTCTGATTCGCGAACTTTGTCTGCTTCGCGAAGTGTTCCCAGTTCGCGAAAGCCTGGAGGCTTGCTTGTTCGTTGACCCGCGAACCTCACCCCCAATTCGAATTCGCGAATCTCAATGGCACGCAAAATCATATTTTTGGCCCGAATTTATCTCACGTTCGCGAACTTTCCAGTTCGCGAAATCGGTGTTCGGCCCATAAAGAAAACATCACATCCTCACCATTCGCGAAGCTCACTTGATCTGCAAAACATACTTAAAAATTTATTCATTGTAAAGAAAAAAGTAATTCCTTCAAAAACCCTAAAAACAGCACTATCAAGATCGTCTTCACATTTTATTTCGAACTCAGAATATCTTACACTCTAATTTCAACTTTCATGAACATTTCATATATCAAAATCTTTCGAAATAATTCAAAATCCTAAGTGTTAAAAAATATATTATTGCCGAAAACGTTTGGGGTGTCGAAAAGAAAACCCTAATTATTTCAACAGATGAATTAATTGTCGAAAACTACCCCCTGAATACCAACGCACGTTCAGCATAGCTACCTCGAACTTTTAAAGTGTTAAACTCATCCAATAATTCATGGAAACAATATCCAGCTCAAGAACACATAACGGTCATGTAAAGTTATATAACCCTCTCGAAAGTTTACTTACATAATCACATGATCACACGAAAGTAAATACCAAATAATATGTTAAACATATCAAGCATAAGTGGTCTACCTTACTTCGAGGATTAGATTTTTGAGGTGCTGACCTCCTATACTATTGATTTGGTTTTGATGCCTCTTTGTTCAACGTTTCTTTCTTATGATAAGGTTTAGCTTCATAAGGTTTGTGAGATAATTAGATATACTTGATGACATCGAAACATGTGATGATAGGACAAGGTGATAATATGGAACTTTACCTTGAGCTTAAGTAAACCTATTATTTTATTACATTTTCTAGGATTTGGGGCTAAGAAAACTTAATTTTGAGCCTATGTTTCGAAGGCTAATGTAGCCCAACAAACTTTTCCTAATTGTATCAATTATATTTAATTCTTTGATAAATTTTCGAAATTATTAAAATTCATATTTTTATTACATAACTTAAATTTGTGATCCTATTCCTAATCTGAAAAATAATTATACAGATAATTACAACAAAATCCCGTATTACTTTTAAGGGTATTACAACTACCGTCCTGGACATTCAAGTGTCTGCTTGGCAGGTTCACTCAGAACCTGCCCAAACATCCACAGATGAGAATCTCCAAGATTCGAATCAAGGATTTGATGGAAGTCGTGGACAGTCACAACCTCAAGTGACTACGGGCCAGCGTGAGGAGCCGGTGTTAGCTCAAGGATTGTCAACAGGCGACATCTGTTGACCTGGTCCTTCAATGATGGAGGCGCCCGTCCAATTTGTGACTAAAGACCGACTTCAGGCCGCTCTCTCCGAGGCATTGAGATCCTTTTGAAGACAAAATTAGGAAGAGCGTGCGTAAAGCAATCGAGATGTCCCGCCAAGATCTTGGGAAAGCACCCGTCCTCACACACGACCTAATCAACCCCGCAACAGTACCTATCAGCCGGAAGAAGAGGATCACTTCTGCCGTCTCGTCAATCGTCCTGACCCGACCGAAACATGTCGAAGCCAAGGCTCCCGCTCCAAACGCCGACATGATGACCCAGATGATCAAGGACGTCATGAGGGGGAGAAGTGGTTTCGGATACAAAAACAAAGTCAGGAACGAAGCTCGGGCGCGACGCAGACAAGTGTCGGAGCCGCTGAAACCTCTCAACCAACTACACAAACAACCACCACCATGCACTGGACCACTCATACAATCCAAATCAGCCCACCAACCTTTCACCTAAGGACGCCTCCGCCCACACCACAAACCTTCACAAGCCCCTTGCTTCCGGAAGAAGAAGCAAGTGCCGCTATGCTCGTAGCCCTGGCGCACTCAAGCAACTCCCTCGACTGTTCTAGACCAACCAGGACCGTCAGGAAGTGGAGTCAACCCACATGAGGTCCTTGACAAGTATATCTTTGAAGGACAGTGGTTGACCCACACCATGCCCGAGGAGATACATAGACAACGACTTAAGGACGTTCGAATTTCCTCCAAGCAGCTTCGATGGACCTAGTCCTGATAGAAGATGAAGAACTTCAGGAAGGTTAGATTCCCCAAGGGCTTCCAGAGCTTATTGCGCAAAGAGCGGATTCTCCTCCAAGGCAAATGCCAGCATCCGTTCGAATCAACACGCCGTGGGAAAATATCAGAATTGAGATTCCCTTCCTTGAAGAAGTTTGAGAACACATATGGAGTCACCGAACAAAGTTAAGAAGTTGACGAGTTCGAGCGCAGAGTGATTTCTCACTGGGAACAGCAAAAGAGAATGACTTATCTCTGGATGCTAACCCACCCTGGACCAGATGTGAGGGTGGGGATGACCAAAGGACAAGTGAAGAGTCATTATATGCGTATATTCCCAATATGCCAGCTTCTAAGTGTCTTCCGTGCTAAAGGAGGTCTTCCAACACCTTACTACATCATCGAGCGAGTAGACAGAACTCGAGAAGAACTAAGAGAGAGCAACCTACCGTACCTCCCTGCCGAGGTGTACTATCTCTACCAACTATATGTAGAGAAGTACAAGGTTCTTAGGCTTCATCAAGAAAGAAGGACTCGAGGGGCTCTACCGATTCATGGTGCGCCAAGTCAAGTACTTCGCCGCTCACGACCTTCAGATGGTTCTGGAGAGCAACATGAAGAAGGTTAACATGACCGTTCCGCTCAACAAAGGACCTGAGATCGATGGGCTTCCCAACAACCACGTACACATCAGCTCAGTCATAGAAATCACCTATCACAATCCGATCCTGAAGAAGATTAGGTTGATGTTGAAGACTGAGATTCACAAATTTTGTGATAGGATGAATGCTCAAGGTCATCAGGAAAAACATAGAGCAGAGGTTGGAAGATATCAACAGAGAGACAATACTGAAGCTTCACAGGCTCGAGAGAGAACAACCGCTTCTGATGGAACTTCTTGAGGACATCGAGGAGCGATTGGAGCTGCGGAACAACATCATGAACTTCGAGCATGCGCTGGGCTTGCACAGGTCATACTTTGCCCGAGAGGACAGATGGCGCGGAAGAGCAATCAAGCACAAGGGGGATGTAGAATACCATTTGTAATTGTGCTTTGATTATATTAGTTGTCCTTGTAATTAGGGGATTTTATTGTACTTGTCCATAGATTAGGACTTAGCTTGTTATTTATACCAAGTATGTTTGGTATAAATACCTTGTAAACATTTGAGCTTAACAGAAGATTTTAAAAATGATCCGAAGGGCTGCCAATCTAATTTCTAGAGAGAAAGTTAGAAAACATCATCTCACTACACGATTTCTCTCCCGACGTTCTTCAACGAATGTTTTCGATCGAAATTCTATCTTCCATAATTCTAGTCGATTTCCTTAGGATTGAAATCAAATCGTAGAGTTGATAAAATAGGACCTAACATGATCTGTTGGTAAAACATCCTTCATCAATAAGGTCCACGCATCGACAGCTCTAAGTGGCATGTTATACTCACATTTGATGTTGAGAAATCTCGAAGCAACGGCTTATAGTGTCATTTTATAGCCTTCGTAGATGGGTCTGTCGGCAGATTTCAGCAAGTCAAAAAAATCTCCCATCATGACTATAGGTTCTTCCTCGTCAGTTTCATTATCGAAATCACTACTAACCATAATTTGATTGCTGTCATGAGAGTGCTCGTAAAAGTAATTATGATGATTTCTATCCAAACTATCTACTATCATGTAAGAAAACCGATTGTCGTGCACTTGTGTAGATGACTACCCACGTCATAATTTACTCCTTGTTTATCCTAAGTATAGTAATTTGGAAACCCAAACTTATAGAGATCCAAGTGAGCATCATTTGTGGTTTGAAATCGGTTATTCTAGCAAATATTACAAGGACAACGTATTTTTCCCGCTAATATAAAATGACTTTGCTTAAGAGCCCACTCTAAGAATTTTTTAACCCAACTAGAAATTCGGGTTTTAACCACTTTCCTTCCCATTGATCGTACATCCATTGTCTGTACGAATTCATTTGGGACAACTGAACAGCAAATCAAGCACGTCTATTTAACTACCCGCACATATATTTAACTACCTGCACATATTTCAAATAATAACTTCATTAAAGACGGATGATCAACGAGACATCGATTTACCTAGAATTTACGAGAAGTAGCTACTCGTAGAGCGATCAACCGGATCAGGATCGATCAATGGGTCCGGACAACAAACGTCGAGGAGCATTCTTGCAACGAAACAAAAAGTTGAACGACATATTCAACCGAAATCCCTCAAATCAACTGAAATCCTTAAAATCCCTCAAAATACAAAGTTTCATCCCTCCTCGAGATATTCAACAACTATGTCCGAGGTTAACTGTCGATTTATCATACCTAGCACTGAATGAGGTCCCAATACAAATATTCAACCGGAATCGTGCCTGAGAGAGGTGACGGACGGCGTACGGCGGCGTAAGGCGAAGAGAGGCGGACGAAGGCAGAAAGGAGAGAGGGCTGGCGTGCCTTTCTGATTTGGGAAGGCGAGCGATGGCGAACAGCGGCGGAGGTCGTCGAACGAAGGCGAGCGGCGGAGGAGGTCGGACCGGGTTGGTACGATCGATGGTGGATGAAATTTTCGGATTAGGGAACTGTGGTTTGGGAATATTCACGATCGGGGGGACTTAGGGTTATAAATTTAGCGACTACACAACTGTGGTCTCTTGTATAAATACGCGTAGTCGTAAAATTAAAATTAGCGATTGATATTCCGCGAAAAAACTAGTCGTATTTATCCACTACATATATGTAGTCGCTAACTTACGACTCCGTAGTCGCAAAATAATTTAGCGACTGCGTTTTCTTGGCTAACGTGTGTTCTTGTAGTCACTATTTGCGACTAATAACTTGTAATCTCTAACTGAAAAAGTTAGTCGCTAATTTGTACAAACAGCGACTACGGAGGCATTTAGTCGCTATTTGTACTCGCTGTTTGAGCTTTTTTTGTAGTGTCGAAGACATAATATGAAGTTTAGCTTTATATTTTTTAAGTATATAAAATTGATTTTAGACGATAGAATTGAAACATGCATAAAAATTAAGGGTAAAATAACTATAATAACAATCATACCAATTAATTTGGGAACAGTTACTCTGCGGTGCTCTCTCTTAATAAAATAGAACGGTTATATTATATTTATAGAGTTTTTTTCAATTTAGAATGTTTGATATTTGATATGATGATTCTATTTTAATTAAGCGATCTTTTGAATTATATAGAGGGGAAAATAATTTCATGGTGGTATGATAAGAATAAATTAAGTTAAAAGATTGAAGTGTCCTACTATGCACATCACCTTATACCATTACACACACCCAAACACTTGATATTTGTAATGATTATTTAAACTAATCACATGATTCAACAATTTTATAAATATTATTCCATTAAATCAATAATATTAATTACATGGACTTTACAAAAATTTTAATTGAGTTATTTTAACTAGAGTTGCGCCGTCAGCCCGCAGCCCCTCAAAGCCCGCGTGCCTAAAAATTGCAACCCATGTTGCCCATTTGGAGGGGCAGTGCGGTCCGACTTGTGGGCTTCGGGCCGGATCGACAGCTCTAATTTTAACAAATGACACATTGATATGATATTTAATTATTTTTCATTGCATTGCTCCTTATATTCATCGCCATACTTCCATATTAACTTAAAACTATAAATATTATTAACTTAAACGAAGATATTTTAAGTAAAAATACTCTATGTATATTGCAATACAAATATACAAACAATATGAATAATATGTTAAAGAAATTAAATCGCAAAATACACTTTTCATAGCAAATTACCTACATAAAGGTTTAAATTAGACCTGCAAAAACTATTATAAAATTTTTTATTAAATAATATGAAAATTGACATAATGTAGGGAGTTTTAGGCCCAATTCCAGTCAAAGTCCAAACCCATATAAGCTTGCGGAGTTCCTCTCTAAAACCAATTGGCAATAGAGGGAGTTAACCCCAAGCTATATACTTGACGAACTTCCTCGATTTATCCAATGTGGGAGTTGGGTTTGATACATACCCAATTGAATTGGGCAGTTACTCTAATTCCTTCTCCAATTATATTATAGAAAGACATTCCGCTTCAATTTTGTGACCTTATAAATGATACTTGTAATAAAAGATCGCTAACTTCGAAATAAATTAGAGTGCTGAACACAATATATCTGAATTCTACTTGATTACCAATTTAAAATATTTTTCTGCACACTTGATTGTTTTTTCTTTGAAATAAAATGGTTACATCCCATTATAGACGAATGTCTGAAGATAACAAATCGGCCATTTCTTGGGATGGTGGGGAAGTGACTCGCCATTAACTCCAAGGGTTTTGGCAAGAAAATGAGCAACACCGTTACACTTACTCCGAACAAGGTTAAACGATAAACTGTTGAACTCTCGAGCGAATCTCAAGCAATCTTCGAGTATGCTCCCGTCGTAGAGGAATCCGTGATGCACTGATTGAGTTTCCTGATAATGTTAGCGCAATCTCCTTCAATCACGACCTTGCGCGATTGGTTCAGCCGTGCCACCACAAGTGCCCATCTTGCTCCCATACCCTCGATAACCTCAGGATCAAACTCTCTCAAGAACTTCGTCCCCCACCCAACACACGCTCCTTCGGAGTTTCTTACAATCACACCGAACGCAGCCCATGCCGTGCTCTATGAATTGCCCCATCGAAGTTAAGCTTGATCACACCGTGGTCAGGACTTCGCCAAGAGGTAGGGTTATTCACATTCCGAGCCTGCAGACTTTCAAAAGCCATATTAGAACCCAAAATACCATCTTGTGTTCTAGACAGTACACTGCCCAACGACACGAATACTTCCTCCAAACCCATTTATTGCGAGCCCGCCATATAGCCCAACATGCCAAAAGAAGGAGGTCAAAATCGGACGAGCCTAAACCTTGCAGCCACTCAATAGCTGCGTTCCCCAGCTACGTATCATGCGAGAGGAAAATCCCACGACTTTGCAGATTGACTTCACTGTTGGGCACTCCGTGAAAATATGCCAATCATCTTCTCGTGGGGCACCACATTTTCGGTACATCTCTTGGTGTAAGCACTTTCGTGAAACGAGGTTTGCCGCCGTTGGTAGCGCATTCATACACAATCACCAAGCGAACACTTTAACTTTGGGTAGGACCTTCGCATTCCAGAGAAAACGCCATGAATTTTGCGTCGAACTAGTGCTCGCTTGGCCTCTCTGAACCATGTCCCTAGCCACATAGTATGCCGACTTCACCGTGAAGGAGCCATGCTTCGTATAATGCCATATAAGCTTATGTGGCGCATCAGTTATGCTTAAAGGACAACCCAAGATCGATCAACTCTGCATCGATAGGTAAAAATAATGATAAAATTAACGTAGGAGACCAGCTCCCCATCGGCGACGAACGAAGGTCCGCAACCGTCATATTCTCGAGTTGAGCACGTACTGGGCTTACCACTTTAAACGACCACGGACGAGGAAGCCACGGGTCAGTCCATATATTAATTTTTGGCCAATCCCAATCCGCCATCGAGTCCCCGCCTTAATAATGCATTGCGCTGAATGTATAGCTCGCCTCATTGCAGAGGGTTTTGAGCCTAGGCCGGCCTCCAAGACAGTCCCGTAAGGGAAATATTTAGCTTTTAGGACCCGGCTAAGGAGGCTCTCCGGCTTCGATAATATTCTCCAAACCTGTTTAGCAAGAAGTGCGTCGTTAAACTTACTTATACCACGAAAGCCCATACCTCCCTCAGATTTTGGTTTACTCACTCTCTTCCAATAAACCCAATGAAGCTTTTGTTTGTCGGCAAAGCTCCACCAGAACTTTGACATTAGCTTTGTATGTCTTGGACTATTGACAACGGCAGCTTGAATACGCTCATCGCATATGTAGGCATCGCCTGTAGAACCGCTTTGCTGAGAATCTCCATCCCGGCTTGTGATAGAGTTTTCTCCGACCAGCCACGTACGCGTTTCCATATCCTATCTCGAATCTGGTTAAAGACTTCCTTCTTACTTCTACCCATGACTGATGGTAAACCAAGGTATAAGTCATGTCGAGCTTCTTGGTTTATTCCGAGAGTTGCACAGCATAGGATCTTACTTGATTCATCAATGTTCGGTGAAAACGATGCGGACGACTTTACTAAATTCACCGTTTGGCCGGAGGCTCATTCATAGACTTTGAGAATGCCACGTATAATTTGCATGGTCTCAGCATTGGCTCGCGTGAATATAAGGTGTCATCTGCAGAGAGGAGATGTGAAATAAATGGCGCTCCCCGACATACGCCCTTGCAGCCCACGATTAGCTTCGACATCCTTCAATAAGCAGCTAAACGCTTCTGCGCAGAAAAGGAATAAATAAGGTGATAACGGGTCCCCTTGCTGTAATCCCCTTTCGGGAGATATACGACCAAAAGAGCAACCATTAAGCACAATAGTCGAGAGAGGAGACACATAACCAGGGACGGACCTACGTTGGGGCTTGGGGGGCCATTGACCCCCCGGCCAAATATCTATAAGTCGTTTGTATATACTAAATATCAGAAAATAGAGGTTAGTTTAGTGGCAGTTGGTAGTATAGTTAAAGTCATATAAGGCATTAATGTGGGTTTGAATCCTTTTGCACCTTATTTTGCTTTCATTTTCACTAAAGTCTCGAATTTATACTTCGACCCCCCACCAAAATAAATTTTGCTTTTGACCCCCCACCAATATATACTTCTCTTTTGACCCCAAGGCTGGGTCCGTCGCTGCACATAACATAAGCCTAATAAAATCATCATGAAAACCCAACTTACACAACACCCGCTCCAGAAAAGGCCATTCCACCCTGTCGTAAGCTTTGCTCATATATAATTTTAGGGAACAAAATCCCTCTCGCCCTGTTTTTAATCTCATTGCATGGTTAATTCGAAGGCAAGAAGGATATTATCTGTAGTAAGCCGGTGTGAAATAAAAGCGGATTGGGTGGGAGAAATAATCTGGTCCATGAGACGTTTTAACCGATTAGTAATGCATTTAGAAGAGATACGATAGATGACATTACATAAGCTAATAGGTCGAAATTGTGTAAGATTCTCGGGGTTTTCTCATTTCGGGATAAGCACTATATGGGTATCATGGAAAGCCGATAATGCGATGCCCTTATTCAAAAAATCGAGGATGAATTTAGATGTTTCTTCACCGACGAAGTCCCAATATTTTTGAAAGAAAATTGGTGAGAACGCATCGGGTCCAGGAGATTTATACGGGCAAACCAGATAGGGCTGTTTTGATGTCCCCTTTTATGTACGGTTGCAGAAGCGCCTCATTCATCTCCGTAGTAACGCGCGGCTCGATCGCCCGAATAGCTATATCAATTTCTGGCGATGATGGGACGTTAGACCGGAACAACTTCTGGAAATATTCAGTAATAGCACTCTCAATGTCATCCCTGTTATCACACTAGACCCCATCCTCATTTCGTAGCCTCTTTACTTGATTTTTCCGCTGTCGTAACGAAGCAAAACGGTGAAAGTATCCCGTGTTCATGTCGCTGTTTCGTAGCACTCGCTCTTACTCCGCTGATGCCAATGAAGTTCCTCCAATCAGAGTAATTTTAGCTTAGTTTGATTCCTGCGCTCGGGACTCATCAGTAACTGGTACACGTGTGATATGCAAGAGCTCTTTCTCAATGGTTTCTTTCTGCAAACGCGAATTTTGGGAATGCCTATGGCTCCAGTCATATAGTCTCATTCGGCTCAGCTGTAATAAATCCCAAGCTCGCCTAGTCTTGCTTGTTTGTGTCGACTGCCAGCAATCTCGAACGATCTTCGTACATTCATCCTCAAGTAGCCACTTAGCTTCAAATAGATGCCACGGTTGATATTTAGGGCAAGGGGTGAGGCTATAGGGAGACGACCAATGCGCTATGATCAGATGAAAACGTAGGGACATGCCGAATCCTTGTATCAGGGTACATATTACTCCATTCCGGCGAAGCGCAAGCACGATCTAGACGTTCATACATAGTATAAGGAGCTTGTATGCGATCTGACCAAGTGTATCGAGGACCCGTGAAACCCAAGTCTGAGAGTCCACATTGTAATAAGCATTCACGAAAATCATATATTTGTCGTGTTGGGCGAGGGCGACCACCGCTTTTTTCCCCTGGTTCTAGGATTTCATTGAAATCGCCAATGCAAAGCCATTTGTGTGTTCCTTGATGGCCTAGTCGTGAAAGAAGCTTCCAACTGTCCCTTCGCAAATTTGTACATGGGTCACCATGAAATCCCGTTAGCCGCCACCAGTACCACTCCTTGTGGTATAGTCACATCAATGTGAAAATTAGAGAAAGATCGAAGGGAACCGTGAAGCTCCCATGCCCATAGCATGATTAATCCCCCCTTACGTCCATCAACTTCCACACATAATCCATGCATGTTCAATCTACGCTTAACATACTCGAACCTTCCTTTATCGCATTTTGTTTCAATGAGGAAAATCATGTCCGTGCGGTAACAACGGACGAGTTTTTCCAACTCATGAACTGTAGCGGCTCATCCCAAGCCCTTACAGTTCCAACTTAATAGATTCATGGCTCCCGGCAGCGCTGACCCGCAGCCTCCGTCGATGTATCTGATATATATCCATATAATCCTCAGAAGAAAGCATGAGCCCCGTTTCGCTGTTGTACTAACTTCTGTGAATTCATCTTTCTTTTTTTTGTAGAACTGACACATTTGCCTGATGTGAGGGAAGAGAGACCCGAGAGCGAACCATGACCTTAAGTCGTATGCTGGCGACCCTAGCCATCGCTACCAATTCTAGCGTCATCCTATGTGCCTAACGAGGTATTTAAATTACGGAAGTGCGGAAATGTGCATAAATTTTCCATAGAGGAAGTTTCGTTTCTGTACATGTCAAAAGAATACGTTTATACGTCAAAAGAATTTCTTCGAATTCTAATTTCATGCTGGTCTTAAATACACAGGTAGCGTATACATTTGCAGCAAAAGTAACCTATGCGCCCGGCCTCACAGGTCGTCATCCACGTACTCACCACCCCCAAAAGTTGCTCGGAAGCTTCAAAAGACTGCCTTGCCGACTAGGCGATCACGTATAGTGGTCGCTCGCACCTACAACACATAACGTAAGGCTGAGCTAAAGGGCTCAGTACGCGTATACTATACGCATGCAGGTGCACGTGTCATAAATCGCAATGACATCCACGTCAATGCATTCTAGACTTCACTTTCCTTTTTATTCTCTTTTCTTTCGTATTAGCTTTCTTTCATATTGGCCCTCGGCTTTTCTATCTCGCTATGCACCATCATAGAGCTCATTTCCATTTCATACATATACATAAGTGACAGGACACACATTGAGAGGCCACCCTGGTTCACATTTTGTAATTCGACTTCATGGCTCCTTTTCAGCCCGATACGATTCACATTTGGGAGGCTACCTCGGCCCAACGCGGTCCGCATCGAGAGGCTAACCCCTATTCATCTTTTGTGGCTCCTTTTCAGCCCAACGCAGTCCACATTGGGAGGCTAACTTTTTTCCTTTTTGGCCCGATGCGACTCGCCGTTGAGAGGCAACCCCAATACGCAAATGGCTCCACATTGGGAGGTGATCTACGCCTTTACGGCCCAATGCAACTCCGAATGTGCCTTTTCAGCCCAATGCGACCTGACACACGGGCGCTTCACACTGGTAGCCTACTCCGAGGTTGCCAACACTCGAGCTTCCCTCGGTTCGCGTCTTCCCTCGGGTCGCACCCTCCAGGTCGCACTTCCCATCGTTTGGGGTATCAACCCAACATCATTTGTCAGCACATCAACGCAGCCATGGTAGCATAGGAGAGCCGTGACTCGACAGTGGAGTCGACAACAGATGCCCATATCGGCAACTACACATCGCTCACAGGCGATCCCGACTCATGCATGCTCTTGTGTCCTACCTTCCATACTAAGCTTGCAAGCACGTGATCATGTCGTGAATAATGTAAATATGCATGCCATGTCATCATAACCAGTAAATAAATCATATCACATAAAATTCACGTTCGCACGTAATCACACATAGTCACATAATTTATGCAACACACAAGTTAGGTTCCACTTACCTGTCGCCGAGTTAAGCTAATTTACTGCTTTGGGAATTCCCTACTGTTCGAACCTTAAGCAAAAATATTATAGTATCAGTATAATATCTAATCTTAGTGACTATGCTGAAATAAACTAGTTCGACAATGCTAATTCGTTCGAAAGTACCTTCAGTTCAACATAGTATTTTAAAACTACAAGTTGTTCAGTTGATGGTCTAAATCAAGTCAACACTAGACTTGGTTCCTAATTTAATCCCAACCCGAAATTTACTAAATCATTGGTCAAAGTCAGGTCAACACTAATTTATGAACACTACAAAAAAAAGTTCGGACAGCGACGACGCCAACTGTGGATTGCCGTGGCTAACAAGTCAGTTTTGCGACGGAATTGCGATGCAAGGTCACCGTCGCTAAAAGGCCGTTGAAAAAAAGATGGTCGCTGACAGCCGTCGCTATTTTTTTGCGACGACGAGAATATGTCGCAACACTTTTGCGACGTCCAAAGTTCCGTCGCAAAAACTGGGTAAAAAAAATAAAAAAAGGCCTGCCGGAGAACCGGCAAGCCACCACCGACGGAATCTGGCATCCAGCTTGTCGTCTCTACCAGCTAGTCGCTGCCTGCTCTCGTCGCCGCCATCGCTGCCCCGCCCCGTCGTCGTCCTCGTTGCCCAGATCCGCCGTGCTGCCCAGATCCGCCACCAATTCGACTTTCGCTACCCAGATCTGGCATCTAGCTCGTCGTCTCCACCACTCGTCCCTGCCCCCGTCCCCGCCGCCGTGGTCGCTGCATAGATCCACCACCGCCCGCCAGCGCAGCCCAGATCCGCCACCAACTCGACTTTGGCTGCCCAGAAAAAATGAAGAAGTAGAGAAAAAAGAAAAAAAGAATGACGATATGAAGATAAAAAAAACGAAGATGGAGAGAAGAAAAGGAAGAGAGAGAAGAGAGGAGAGAGATGATAGTGAATGAGAGAGAACGAAAGAGAGAGAGTGAGAATAAATACGGTTTAAATTTTTCAGGAACCCGCTAATAGTTTCACGACGGAAAGGTCGTCGCAAATACCGTCGCAAATATTTCGGCGGATAAAAAAATCCGTAGCAAATATTTGCGACGGTCTTTGCGACGACATTTCCGTCGCAATATTTGCGACGGTATACCGTGGCTAAAATCCGTCGTAAATGTTTACTACGACTTTTCCGTAGTAGCTGCCATCATAAATCTGAAGTTTTTTTGTAGTGGAAGGTTCTCGGCGAAACTTGAATCTCCTGATTTATCATGTCCGAAACTTAGTTTCGCCGAGTTCATTCGATCAACAAATCGTCCGATTTGTCATACTTGAATTCTAGTTTCGCCGGATTGTCAAGCAATCATACTCACATTCGCCCGATCCTAGCACTTCCAAACGCCCGATTTTACTTTGCTTTCTAGACTTTGGTCAAAAGTCATTTCCATTAGCAAAAACTCAAAGTAATCATGATGCCCCCTAATATTATATTCATTTTATCTAGAACTCACGTGGTATAGCTGTACCATGATGCCTCCATTACTAAAAGAATAAAGTTTATATAAACATCCGAACATGGCCTTGACTTACCTACCAAAGTGGGTATAACCCAACTCCTATTAAAAAAATAACAGGTGTAATTTTTATTTAATGAAACACGTATGTGGTGTTTTAACATAGTGGGGGGATGTAATGTGTAACTTTTATTTAGTGAAACACGTATGTGGTGTTTTTAACATAGTGGGGGTAGGTGTAATGTGCCACGTGTCATTTTCTGAGCGGAGTTGGGTTATACACAATTGGGTAGGAAAGACAACTAATAATATATTTTATTACTCTATGTAATCATTACCTTCTAGTGGTATGTATATATATAACTCAGTCAACGTATACATTAAGAGAATCAAGTTAATCACAATTCACATGGGTCATCGAGTAACTATAGTTTGGTATAATAAATATATATGTATGTATGTATATATATATATATATTCTTTATAATTTCTTAGTTCGAATCTATACTTCAAACTAGGGTTTTTACCCTCTTTCTTACACCTTAATTCTTAGGTTTTCATGATTCCTTGAGGCTGAAATTACCAAATCCCTAAGTTGGGTCATGAGGGTTAGAAATAGCTTACCAAACGTGAGCTCTTTGCTTGTTTTGAATTTCCTTCCACTAAGGCTTCTCTCGTTCTCTTCCTTAGTTTCTTGTACTCCCTTTTTTTTGAGTTTATGAGGGTTTCTTCTTGGTTTAAAACCTTCTATAAATTTTATTCATCGTTTAATTTATTTACTAGATAAATATTAGACCTAATTAGGAGTATGGGGGTTGATGGGACTAAGCTCATACTTTTCCTTCCAAGTGAAGAAATCCTTACGTGTCTTTAAATTATTCCCTCAATCTAAGGTTGTGATTGGTCAAATTCTTTACACTACGCTCACCAATAGATTGATTCCATTAGGAATCGCACGACTCTATGTCTCAATTTCTATTCGTTGGCGAAAGTTATTACATACACATGATTCGATCAAAATTACTAATAAGCTTTGGGAATCGACCGATTGAATTAAAATATAGTCAATCATTGCATACACAACAATCGCCCGATTTCCTAGTTATCTTGTTTCGGCGATTTTGGTCATCACATACAAAGGAATCGATTGATTCCTCCTTAATTCGGCGAAAGCTCATTTACACACCCTGGAATCGGTCGAAACCCACTCCCTTAAGGTTTGTTTAATATATGTACTACTTTCGATCGATTCTAGCTTACTCGACGAGATTTCCATTTCTACTACTTGTCAAATCGATTGATCCTTAGTTATTCATTCCAAAACTCGACGAAAGTTAGATACAAAATATGTATCTATACCCAAAATCGTCCGATTCAACCTTAATCTAAGTCTCTATGTCACCATCGACCGATTCTAATACTTAGATATCTAAATTGGTCGATTCTTAATCCTTATTTCCATCTATGAAAATAATCCTAGGCAAATTGCTTTAGTCGATCTTTCTCTAAAGCTCCCATGTATAAATGTCATCCAGAATTTTCTAAGTCTTAAATTAATCACGTAAGTCATAATTCGTAACACGCATGGAAATTATAAATCATATAGCATGTACTCATATAGACACATAAGTCATTTAAAGACATAAAGACATGTTAACACGTACCATACATCGAGTTTAAAATAGTTACGTGTCCTAGTAAAATACTTACGTATTGATTTGATTGTCTTGTAATCCTAGCTTCTTTATGTTATTAATCCAACAATGTCTCGGATTAACTATTTCCAACTATGAATTATATTGTAAATCCCGTAATTAGATTTTACGGGTATTACATCCTCTCCCCCTTAAAAGAATTTCGCCCCCGAAATTCTAGCAGCTGGAATATTTCAGGGTAACGATGGGTTGGGAGTTAACCTGTAATACCCCGTAAAATCTAATTTCGGAATTCATAATATAATTAATGGCATGACGTCCTAATTTGTGGCTTTTCCAGGCAAATTAAATAAAGAGGTTAGGACTACAAGAAATCAATACATAAATAAATTGCTCTCTATTTCGGGTACCATAGTTAAATTCGGTTAAGCTATGTGAAATCAAACTTTCACCAATAAATATGGATACGTATTATGTGACTTACGTGACTGCATGGAACATGTTTACGATTTTATGTGCCAACATGATTTCATATTGGTTGTTAGTAGGGTTACTAACCAAATAGAATAATTAGTTGAATTTAGGTTAGTTATTGATTTAGGGTTTCTAGTACATGGCATGCTAACCTAGAAAAGTTGATTTAGTTTATTAAGAGTTGATACCACGTTTTGGGAAACACGAATTAGTAGGAATAGATTTCGAAAAAGACTAGATAGAGATTTCGATGTATTAGGAATTGCAACAATGAGTCTCGAGACCTATTAATACGAGTGCATAAAGATCAAAATTAGAAGATCTCGAAATCCTTAAGTCCGAAATTATGAAGCTTGAAATTTATAGATGTCGAAATCCTGTAACTCGAGATATCTAGAAGCTTGAAATCATTAGAACTCGAGATCTTTAAATCTCGAAACCTTGAAGACCGAAATTGGGGAGCTCGAAATCTACAAAGCTCGAGATCCTTAAGAACTCGAAATCCCTGAAGTCGAAATGAGTAAAAACGAACAATTAAATCTCGACCTATTAGATGTCGAAATATAAGTCAACTTGTGATAAGTATTATTGTAGCCATCCGTGTCAATTGTATAATATGTACGCTAAGTAAAGGATAAGAAGACAACAAAGCAAATAATAATATTATTGTAAGAAACAAGTACTAGAAGATCAGTTATTTAGATCAGAGAAAATCTTCTTACTTTATAATACTTATCGAGACCCTGATAACATAGCACTGTAGAAATAAGAAAACCCTCGTATAACTCTCACAAGTTAATAACGAGAGAGAGAGGTTCATTACAAGAAAAGGAGTACCAACCAAATTCAAAGCCTAACACCTCGAGAATTTTATTGGGAAGTGAGGTATAATTCCTAACCTTGGATAGTTAAATATCTCTAGATACTTGTACTGATCCAATGATTAGGTAAGAATAATAGGAAATTGTATAGATTATCCGGCCTAGTATATTTTAATATGCATGTCAATACATGATTTTTGCTAATCAGAAGAGACTCGAAATTTTATGAAGTTTAATAGGTATTAAACATGGCTCTTATAGTGTTTAAACTGTTCTTGAGGGAATAGGTTTTATCGAAAGTTTTGAGTGATGACAGGATTTTTCCAGATTTTGTATTGTTTAAATACGAAATTAAAGATGTCGAGATACAAGGATCTCGAAATGAATAATATTGAACAATTTAATCTCGAGACTATGTTAAAATTGATAGGAATGAATTCGAGATATTTAATACAGATCTTGGATGTGAAATATGGTAGAATCTCGAGATCATGCTTGAAAATCCACATGTCGAAATTATAAGTCTCGAGATCAAGGCGAGATTCCTTTTGAAAATCATTTCGAAAGTCTATCTTGATGTTGATATCGAGATTTATTGTAGGGATTAGCTCGAGAACTTGTATGCCTTCAAACATATCGAGATCTTTATGTAAAATGTCGAAACTATATCTCGAAGTTCATATCAAATTAGTTCTGAAATTGACTTCGAAATATATGGTTAGAACTTGAAATTCATGTTAATATTAATATCGGATTGGTTAGTGATCTCGAGATTTAACTTGACACCTGTTGAACTTAAATCTACTTGCAGCTCGAGATTCTTACAAATTTGAAAAGGACCTTTCAATCTAGGTTTCGAAATTATAGAAGTCGAAACTAGGGTTTTCAAATTAAGCTATTTTAGTGAACTGTAATTAGACAAAAACCCTAATTTTATATGCTTCTATACTTAGGGTTTGAAGGTTATCGACTTACCGTACGATAAGCTAATGCTAAGGATACCGGGTAACTGGAGATCCCCACTACAACACATAAATTATATGTGCATGAATTACATGGTTAGGTGCTTGAATGACAAGATTACATGCTTCTATGACTTTACGTGAACCATTATGTGTGATTTATTTATTTACGTGATTAATTATTACATGAAGTGGCATGACAAGCACTTCGGCATTTTTCACTTACGCATTATCACGTGCATACACAAAGTTACAAGACACGAGCATAATTCAAGTATGATTGCTTAAACACGATAAAAGTTCGTATTTAATGGCTCTTCTATGTTACCATGGTGATTTTCTTTCACCGATTTCAAGGCATGACATGACATGTCTCAAGGCAAGGGCATGCATGTGGCGGAAGGTTGCGACCTGGAAGATGCACACTGAGGAAACAAACGGCACCAAAGGTATAATTGGTGTCGGCAACCTCAGAGTGAGTCTTCCATTGTGACCGTCCGTGGGATCGATAAACTACATTGGGATTGAAAAGGCGCCTTACGGTTAGCCTCTCAGTGGTATCGTCTACGTGGCGTATGAAACACCTTGGGACAGAAAAGGCGCCTAGAGTTAGCCTCCCATGAGTGGGTATTGCCACTTACATATTATTTACCCTTAATGGGTTTGAGCTCAATGATGGTGCATAGCAAGATAAGCCATGGGCCCTACAAGACAAGATACGAACTACAAGATAAGACAAGACACCCTACAAGATAAGACAAGACATGAATTTCATGACATGAATTTCAAGACACGGATTATACGATTAGGAAGCATTGGCGTGGATGCCTTTGCGTTTAGGACACGTGCACTGCATGGTTTCTACTTACTGAGCTTCATAAGCTCATTCCACGTTTTTATGTGTTGTAGGTACGATAGAG
The DNA here is from genome assembly GCA_027422505.1 of Craterostigma plantagineum. Taxonomy (NCBI): domain Eukaryota; kingdom Viridiplantae; phylum Streptophyta; class Magnoliopsida; order Lamiales; family Linderniaceae; genus Craterostigma; species Craterostigma plantagineum. The sequence goes on along the minus strand of JAPQWV010002091.1, from coordinate 7,892 downwards.
TCGGACGTTGAGAAACGTCACGACTAAGGCGGGCTGACGGCGGTACTCCGGGGTCTTTTGAGGGCAAGGCTGTACATGGATGACGACCTGTGGAGCGATGATAGCATGTTGATAATATATATATATATATTTTGGGGGCTTCGTATATTTACGACATGTAGGCTACGTTTTTGTCGTAACATATCATATCGTAGGAAAAAGTTTTTGTTAGACGGGTCTCCCGCGACTTACGTTGCGGAAATTCGCCACTAGTTTTGATTAAAAGTGAGGGTCGTCACAGGTGGTATCAGAGCTTAGGATATAGGTTCTGTAGACTGTCCATGTACGGCCACTCAAAAGTCTGGAGGATGAGCCTTGCCTGTAAGTTTTGCGTTTTATATGATTACATGCTTACAATAACGTGCTTATTGGTCTGAATGAATTGTAGAATTACTAGCGAACTTAGGGAATGCGTTGGTGAGTCAAGTCGTGGGGTTACACCTAAGTCCCCTATGAACGAACGAGACTCAGCACTCTCACATCTTACTGAACTGATCCAATGGCAATCGGGTCAGATCAGTGAACTTAAAGATCAAGGTGGTGAACTCAAGGATTTGGTCTCTAAGCTTATCACGAACAAAGACCATCCGAACCACGTAGATTCTTACCTGCGAATAGTGCTAACCCTATTAGGGAAGAAACCCGGATTTTCCAAAACCATAAAGGAAAGCAAAAAATGGAGAATAGGCCAGAATCGGAAACTACTAAAAAGCCCTTATATTTTAAGAATCCCCACAATGTCCAGATAACTTAGCAAGGGTCCCAACTTTGCCAATCAAGGCCAAACCCAATGGATGTTCCTTTTCATGCTCATGTTTCGAACCCTATACCTCGATGTCAACAGTGTGGACGAAGCACGAGGCATTTGCTTTTCACAGAACGCCAACTGTTTTAAATGTGGGAAGCAATGACATTATGCTAAAATATGTCAAATGCATATATCAGTAGAACCAGATCAAACCTTGACGCAGCCCTCGCCAGTTCCTCCACGGATGTTCAACCTAAACCTAGAGGAAACAGAAATTCCTCCTACGGAAATAACGGGTACGTTAATAGTTTATAATGTACCTATGCCCCGATGGTTACTTTTAGGAAATTGAACCACACATTTAAATGTGTCATCAATATTACATACCGAAGGTGAAAAAAACTGCCTTTTGACCTTTAGAATGCAGCAATATATTACTCTGCTATATGGAGCTCCAATACGGATTAATTAAGTATTGGGAACATCCATTATTGGTTAAGATAGCAGATTAAATATTGATCTAAACTATGACCTTACGGATAGGTTTCCAAAATTATGAAGTCGTGTCTGACTTCTCTAGGAAAGATCGTAAGATTCAATTTCCTGAAAAGAGAAATACCCGTCTTGCGGACAAGATCAGCTAAAGTAGAATCTAGAAAACATCTAAGTAAAAGCCTCTGTAACTTCTTAGGAGAAATTGCGAATCTTTTCGCATAAATGGTTAAGCAGAGAAATTTCCTTAGTCCTAGCTGAAATAATGCCAATAGCTCCCAAAAACGCCAATGTGTGTTTCGATAATATTACGAAAATATTTTCTGATCGATTCACGATCAAGGTGGTATTTCTGTTCTTTGAATATCCTTTCTTATGGAATATGATGGTGAAGCTACATTTCATTTCTTTCAGCCCAATAAGCCTAAATCCTATTATACCAGAATATACCTGATCTCCCAATTTTTCAACCCCTTCCGCAAATTATACATGCTCCATATCAGAGTGGCACAGCGGAAGCATGGTGGACGCTCATGATTTCTAAATTCTGGTCTGAATCAGAATCATAACCGTTCTCGCTAGCTCCATCATTAAGACAATACAGGTCCGATCAACTTAGATGAGCGTCATATGCATTCTATCAGGAATTAGTTGTCAGCATCTAAGACGACAAGAGAGATCTTACATTAGTTTTTATTTCTACTTCCTTTCATCCTACTTCAATAGAATGTTTTTTTTTTCTTCTTGAACTCCCGTCACCACATGAAACATTTATTTCCAGACTTCTAGGAATAAGGGGTAGCAGATCCTTTTAAGGGAGGAAGAGTAGACTATGACTAGTCATAAGATTTTTCTTCATGAGCTGTTAAGATTTAAGACAAGGACATACCCTACAATTAGCACATTAGGAGTATATAGAAATTGTCGAGGAAGTCTTGCATGACGGAGAAACGACAAGGATAAAAATAAATCAAGACAGGGATATTATTTCTTTGAAATCCCTTGATTTATAATGGTCTTGTCACCTATAAATTTCCGTACTTATTATTCGATTGTAAACCTAGGACAATCGAAGTTTTGAATGCAAGTAATAAGAAGTCGGGAATTAAGATTATTTTTACTACAATACGTTTCTTCGTAGGATTTCCTTTAAGGGTAATAGGTGAATTGCTATCACCTAACCAAAGCCAAGTCAATTCCCTATCAACCGTTATCCTGAATTATTTCAGCTGACGGAATTTCGGGGGCGAAATTCATTTTAAGGGGGGATGATACCCGTAAAATCTAATTTCGGAATTCATAATATAATTAATGGCATGACGTCCTAATTTGTGGCTTTTCCAGGCAAATTAAATAAAGAGGTTAGGATACAAGAAAATCAATACATAAATTGCTCTCTATTTCGGGTACCATAGTTAAATTCGGTTAAGCTATGTGAAATCAAACTTTCACCAATAATATGGATACGTATTATGTGACTTACGTGACTGCATGGAACATATTTACGATTTATGTGCCAACGTGATTTCATATTGGTTGTTAGTAGGGTTACTAACCAAGTAGAAGAATTAGTTGAATTTAGGGTTTCTAGTACATGGCATGCTAACCTAGAAAAGTTGATTTAGTTTATTAAGAGTTGATAACTCAAAAAGACTAGATAGAGATTTCGATGTTTAGGAATTGCAACAATGAGTCTCGAGACCTATTAATACGAGTTGCATAAAGATCGAAATTAGAAGATCTCGAAATCCTTAAAGTCCGAAATTATGAAGCTTGAAATTTATAGATGTCGAAATCTTGAAAACTCGAGATCTCTACAAGCTTGAAATCATTAGAACTCGAGATCTTTAAATCTCGAAACCTTGAAGACCGAAATTGGGGAGCTCGAAATCTACAAAGCTCGAGATCCTTAAGAACTCAAAGTCCCTGAAGTCGAAATGGTTAAAAAGAACAATTAAATCTCGAGCTATTAGATGTCGAAATATAAGTCAACTTGTGATAAGTATTATTGTAGCCATCCATGTCAATTGTATAATATGTTACGCTAAGTAAAGGATAAGAAGACAACAAAGAAAATAATAATATTATTATAAGAAACAAGTACTAGAAGATCAGTTATTTAGATCAGAGAAAATCTTGTTACTTTTTTTTTTTTTTGGAACAGGTCCCGGATTTTATATATATAGGAAAGTGTACAGAATGGGTGTGAGTAGACTCGACACAGGCAACCAGTAACACTACTGTGAACAAAAAAACAAATGGGAAAAGAAACCAACTACCAGCTACTCTCCAAAGACGCCGAATAGCAGCCTACTGTAGGGCATGCTTCTCTCCAATAGTCCCAAGACGGGCACCAAGGATGCCGAGGACCGTGGCCACAACATGGGTAGGGGTGGAACGTATGTTCTCCCTCCATCGCCTGTTCCTCTCCTGCCAAATGTGATAAACAATCGACGCAAGGACATGTCGATAAGCAATATGAATTAAGTGCTGACTCCTCCACTTCAGAGCACCCAGTGAAAGCTCCTATCCCAGTCAATATATGGTATCCGCCACCTAATCCTGTCCCTGAGCATCTGTCGGCATCTCAGAAAAGGGACAAGAAATAAAAGATGAGAAATCGTCTCCCGATTCCCGGTATCACAGAGGAGGCAGGCATCCGTTCCCGCACGCTGAGCCACCCCAGGTAAACTGCGAACGGAGAGACGTCCTCGAATAGCAAGCCAGAGAATGACTCATGGCGAGGTATGCGTAAGCAGCCCCGAAGAGAGAAGCCCAGTGACTTTGTCCCGCCGAGGACGAGTGGCCTCACGAACCGCCCTCATGCAGAGAATCGTCCATCAGGCGTCCCAATCCCACGAACACGATCGATCAGACCTCGACGGCTCCGCCGGAGGCAGCAGAGGACCAATCTCCAGAACTCGGAGGACGTCATGGCTGGCCAAGACCAACCATCTGACGTAATGACTGCACTGAGGCGCGAATCATGAGGCAGACCCATCACCATCGGCCCCCTAGGGTTGTCTCTCCAGCAGCGAGGTCATCAACAGCCAAGGGTCCTTCCATAGCCTATGGAAACTCCCATCACCCACCTGATAAGAAATGAAGGAGCAGATGACATTCCGAAGCTTGAGCAGCTTCTTCCAACTCCAGAAGCATTAATTCCCGGCGACAGCTCCCAAGAGACCTGTTATGTAATCTAGTGCTGTACAACCAGTCAACCCAAATCGAGTCCGGAGCGTGCGAAACCACACCCCATAAATGACGAAGGAGCAGCGCACGATTATCAGTCTCAATGGACCGAATCCCAAGTCCTCCTTCGGCGATCGGAAGACAAACATCAGCCCAGCAACTCGCGCAGGTGAGCCACCCCATAAGAATGTCCTCATGCGCGTCTCAATAGCCGAATAACAACACCCTTCGGGAGGAGGAAAATGCCCGCCCAATAGATATGAAGAGAAGAAAGGACTGACTTGATAAGTTGCACTCTCCCGGCGTAAGAGAGCGACTTATTCAGCCAAGATCCCAACCTCCTATCGACCTTCTGAAGTAAAGGCGCACAATCAGAATAGAGAGTCTACCTGGAATTAGAGGAACCCCCAGGTAGCGTACAGGCAGTTGCCCCTGTGGAATGCCAAGAATCGTCTGACAGTACGGCGATAGGCTTCAAGCACGCTTGCTTACAAACATCTCGCTCTTGGCGAGGCTCGGCTGTAACCCCGAAGCCCCCGCAAAGTCATCCAGCGCATCCTTAAGAATCCCAATCGAACCTCATCAGCATGACAAAAAAGTAACAGGTCGTCCGCGAACGCAAGCATGGCCAGCTTCGACGCCTCACAACGCCAATGATAAAGAAAACGCGGTTCCTGGCATATGCGATATGTAACCATCCCCCGTAAAATCTCCATCACCAACGTGAAAGGTACGGGACAGCGGGTCCCCCTGTCGAAGGCCTCTCTTCCCATGGAAGTTCCCCGGCTGCGTTCCATGAAGATTAATGGAAAAGGTAGTGGTAGTAACACAACAACGAATCCAGTAACAAAAGTCGAATGGAAGCCCATTGCTTCCATAGCAGCTAGCAAGAAACTCCACTCGACCTTATCATAGGCCTTAGCCAAATCCACCTTGAGCGCAACCCGAGGGGGGCGGCTCATGCTGTTATACCCCAAACAGATCTCCTGGACTAAAAGAATGTTATCGCTGATCTCCGTCCCGGAATAAAGGCCGTCTGAGTCGGATGAACGAGCTCCCCTAGAACAGGCTTCAACCTGTTAGCAATAACCTTAGAGATTACCTTAAGAGAACATTGCAGCACGAAATGGGTCGATAATCAGCTGCTCGTCTCGGTGAATCCCCTTCGGAATGAGCGTGATGGACGTGCTATTGAGGCCCTTAAGCAGCCGCCCGTCAAGAAGAAGTCCTGAACCGAGAGAATGATATCCTCCCCCAATGATACTCCAAGCCGCTTTAAAGAAAGCGGCCGTAAATCCGTCTGGCCCCGGAGCCTTCTCATCCCCCATAGAGAAGAGAGCCTCCTTAATCTCAGCAGGCTCAATGGGTCTGATCATATGTGAAGCCTGTCCCCCGAAAGAGATCGGGTAATATAAGGCGCAAGATCAGAAGGGGAAACCGGGTTCGGCCGCGCCGAAACCCCAGCAAATCATGATAGTAACGTATCAACTCATCACGAACAGCCCCCTCTCCATGGATCAGCTCTCCGCTCTCAGTCTCCAAGGCAAGAATCCGATTTCTAGTGCGTCGTATAGCTACTCTCGCCTGAAAAAGAATGATGTGCACTGATCACCCTCCTTAAGCCAAGAGAGCTTGGTCGTTGTGATAGCGCAGATGCTCCATGTCCACAGCCCTCGTGTATAAGTCGCGACAAACACGCTCCAAGTCATGGAAGAACGCCTCATCCGGGAGTCTACTCGCAAAATCCTGACAGATGTCAAGGAAGCGCTTCGCTTCAGCCACATTCACCGCTAGATCCCCCCTTCGCCCTACGCATCTGTCGGAAAGTAGGCTTGAGGTCCTTAAGTCGCCGTGTGAGGACATACATTGGGAATCCCGTTCGCTCCAGGTCCCAAACTCGCTGAACCTGCGCTAAAAAGGATGCATCGTGGATCAAAAGTTATCGAAACGAAACGTCGATAACCTCGGGGTTCCTCGGCAGTCCCCCAAGAGTAAAGGGCTATGGTCAGAAGTCCCTGGCAAGTCAGCCCGGTAAGAGCAATCGGGGTACTTGGCGAACCACACCGGATTGCCAAGCACGCGGTCAAGTCTTCGCCAGATTCCAGCCTGGGCCCGCTGCTGGTTATCCACGTGAAAAATTGCCCGGTATGCGGCAGAGTTATCAAGTCCGCACGAAGAAGGCAATCTCGTAGGTCGTGAGTGTCACGATCAGTAATAACTCCTCCTCGTCCTTCCGCAGCATCAAGGACTGCGTTAAAGTCCCCCAAAACGATCCACGAATCATTTCTGCGCAGAGCAGACGTAACGACAATATCCTCCCATAGCTCACATCTCTCTTCCGACGACGATTCCTCCCATAGATGAAGGAGATGAAAGTGGTCTCGTTTGCAGCTATAGAGAACACCTTACAGTGCACTGATTGCGCACTAAAGGCCTCGACAGAAACCCGAATCCTAGAAGGATCCCAACCAACCCAAATGCGCGATCCAGGGCCACTACCATAATCAAAGAACCAAGTCCACGAAGAGTTAATGCGGCCCGAAATGGAAGCCGCATTAACTATTGACACTCTAGTCTCCATAACGCCACTAAATACAACCCGTTACGGGACACCAACTCCTCCACCCCTCTACCGTGGTCTCGCTTATTGAGACCACGCACATTCCACGCTCCGACACTGATCATGGATCGCCCCTGAGCGGGCTGCACTATTAGGACCCTAGAGAGAAGTGGAAGGAAGATTACCCGAATCGGAGAGACCCCGAAGGACCAAGAATGAGTTGTGATCAGCCCCCAATGACTCGGTCAGCTTTGTAATTCCATGATTTAGCCGTTGTGGACTATATGGAGGCCGGCTCGATCTTGTCCGGCTGTGCCGCGGCGAATTACGCCGGGATTTATCCACAGCAGAAGAAGAATGCCGACCGGAGTGATCACCGGATTCACGAGCAGGCTCTTCCCCTTCGTCTTCGAGCCCACATCCTCCAATCACGATCGGGCACTGAGAACCAGCCGAGTAATTATGACGGCGCACCTGACTTGTACGCATAGCTCTCCGAGCAGGAGTTTGCGAGGAATCCGTCTCCTTTCGCCGTGGACACATGGCTGACGAATGCAGCCATGACTCCCACTCACATATTTAGTGGGCTTCCATTCATACTCGACCCGAACTTGCACGCTACCTGCCCATCCACCAGCGGCGGTCGGTATACGGATGTGAAACTTGTCAATGAACGACTCATTAAGATTCTTCATAACACACACACGCGCATAATCGATTCGCTCCATATTTGTTGTACAACCATCCGTGAATAAGGGGCGTCCAACGCGCTCGCTACCACCCCAAGGCCTTCAGCAGTCCAGAACACACCGGGTACGTGCCATAATCTAATCCACAACGGAATCTCCGATTGAATTTGCT
>JAPQWV010002090.1:0-64579 GCA_027422505.1 Craterostigma plantagineum | reverse complement strand
TTTTTATTCCATAAATTAGGTAATGGTTATTAGATGATTATGAGCTCTCCCCAACGTGGTCTCCCTATCTTTTACTTTATCTTATGGATTGTAAATTTGGCCTAAAGCAATAAGGTGTATTAGCGGTCCTTATCTTGTCCTTATGTAACCAATGAGGTTGTATTAGTTGTAGGTAAGAATTTTTATTTTATTATACCCACCAACTTTATTAATTCCATCTCTCTCATTTTCGTTTTTGATGTCCTTTATTTAATTTATTTATTATTATTTTTATATTTTTTTAAAAAGTAATGAGGTGATGGTGTTTTGTTTTTACTCCCTTAATAATATAAAACATTACAGCGACTCCACGGGCTTTTTACTCCCACAATGCGATGCCCATTTTGATCGTCATATCCCTATGCGCCGGGCTACGCTGCCGCCAGCCCCGGCTTAGGGCCGATCATGGAAGATGAGCCTGATGAAGAACAACGCTCACGATGACACCCACCATGGAAATCAGCCCAGAATTTGCACCAACGAACCCTCATCATCTCCTGGACCTAGCCTTTCGAATAATGGGCCCCTTTTGCCGACAGACGATGCGACAGCGACTGTGGCTGCCAGCCAGACTACCCCACGGCTTCGAAGATGACCCCTCATCAGCAGCCAAACGTTAATGCCAGGCCCTCCTTCGCTGCCGTGACTCAAGGCGCTATCGTCATTCGGAGAACCAACGATGCGTATCTCCGGTGAGAATGGAATTATCTTACAGGGCGCCGATGGTGATTGAGGGTGAGGCTCGTCCACCTTGGGAAGTTGCTCGTAAAGGGTCGGCGAGATGGGAACATACCCTTGTCGGGTATTTTTTGGGAAGCGGCCTTACTTTACCCACCTAGAGAGTCAGATCTATTCGTCAGATCTATTTTGGGCTGATTTAGTTGAAGTCCGAGCTGCTCTAAATGGGTTTTTTAAATCCGTTTCAAGACGGCGGCAGCCTGCACCGCGGTTATGGAAGGAGGGCCATGGCTCATGAACGGGCAGCCGCTCTTGTAACATCCCGTCCCATATCGGGTGTCACTAGTGTAACGACCCGTCCCATACCGGGTGTCACTATAGCATCGGTCCCTACCGGGACCAGTGTGGTTGGGCCCACCACACTCCGACTGATAGTCTGGCCACACTGTACCACCATTTAACCTTTTAGCGTGCTTCGTGCACTCGCTCACACGCACCCTGAGAAACTTCCCAGGGGGTCACCCATCCCTAGATTGCCCCAAGTGAAGCACACTTAACTTCGGAGTTTCTATAGATGGACTCCCGAAAAGGTAGGTCGACCTTGGTGATATGAGTAGTACTGTCAATTCTTTTATACGATTCTTAGCCTGACACGCCCATACATTGTCAGTCTCAGGATCACCTCTCATTCGGGTGTCGGATCGGTTCGTTCATGTACCCCTTCGCCTAGAAGCCTGCCAGGAGCCGCTCCTTGTCCGTGCATCTCTTTGGCACCGGCGATCACTCCCCGCCCTCGTCGGCCCCGGGCATCACATGCCCACCAGCTTCCGCCTGGTTCGTCCCCGAACCAGCACCGTACTGCGAGAGGTTGTGCTCTGATACCACCTGTAACGACCCGTCCCATACCGGGTGTCACTATAGCATTGGTCCCTACCGGGACCAGTGGGGTTGGGCCCACCACACTCCGACTGATAGTCTGGCCACACTGTACCACCATTTAACCTTTTAGCGTGCTTCGTGCACTCGCTCACACGCACCCTGAGAAACTTCCCAGGGGGTCACCCATCCCTAGATTGCCCCAAGTCAAGCACGCTTAACTTCGGAGTTTCTATAGATGGACTCCCGTAAAGGTAGGTCGACCTTGGTGATATGAGTAGTACTATCAATTCTTTTATACGATTCTTAGCCTGACGCCCATACATTGTCAGTCTCAGGATCACCTCTCATTCGGGTGTCGGATCGGTTCGTTCATGTACCCCTTCGCCTAGAAGCCTGCCAGGAGCCGCTCCTTGTCCGTGCATCTCTTTGACACCGGCGATCACTCCCCGCCCTCGTCGGCCCCGGGCATCACAACTAGCATCGGTTCTTACCGGGACTAGTGGGCTGGGCCCACCATACTCCAACTGATAGTCTGGCCTCACTGTACCACCATTTAACCTTTCAGCGTGCTTCGTGCACTCGCTCACATGCACCCTGACAAACTGTACAGGGGTCACTCATCACTAGATTGCCCCAAGTCAAGCACGCTTAACTTCGGAGTTTCTATAGATGGACTCCAGAAAAGGTAGGTTGACCTTGGTAATATGAGTAGTACTATCAAGTCTATTATACGATTCTTAGCCTGACACGCCCAACGTTGCCAGTCTCAGGATCCCCTCTCATTCGGGTGTCGGATCGGTTCGTTCATGTACCCTCCCCGTTGTTTCCACCTCGGACTGTACTCCCATACATCCGAGAAGACGAGTGGCTCACCCCCATCTCCACGGCCCCGGTGTCACATGCCCACCAGCTTCTGCCTGGTTCGTCTCCGAACCAGCACCATACTGCCAGAGGTTGTGCAATGAAAACGTCAAATTTTCGAAATAGGTTCTAACGACAACGAAAATAACCGCCCAGGGCAACGAAACGGACACAATAGCCGCCTAGAAGCCTGCCAGGAGCCGCTTATTGTCCGTGCACCTGCCCAGGCGTCACATGTGTAATAGCTGTAAATTTTAATAGCGGAATTTTGATGTAAGTAAACTCTATGATTTGTTAAGTAGGAAGTTTGATGATGAAATTAAGGGGAATGGTTTCAAATAAATTTCGAAATCTAAACAAGAATAATAAAAATAGAAACTTCAAAATTGAATAGAAAGTTTTCATTGTATAATATAAAATCAACAAAGTTTCGTGAATGGATTACAAACTTTTCATGATATGAAGAATAATTATGGACAAGTATTCCGATGGTAACTAGACACTTAAGTTTTCGTACTATATATATATGGATTATCAGAGCAAACTTTTCGTGAACCTAAATAAGGATTTTGGTACAATAAGGGTAAGTCTCGATCACTCTCTTTCGACAACATTATCATAGTCACTATAATTATAACCTAAAGGGCCCTAGAGCAACACGTGGTGTCCTTGGAAATTATAGTTAACTATGATCTAAAGGTAATACTGTAATATACATTATCATTTATAAGAACACACCTACGGATATATATATATATATATATATATATATATATATATAGAATCTTCATAACTTAGAACTAAGGAGGAAGTAACGAACATAACTTGAAGAGGAAAAACGATAAGAAGACATCAAGTATTCAATATCGAAAACTAAAGTGTGGTATGGAAATTTACAATATCTAAATTCAGTTGTGTTTAATATGTTTTTTTACATTTAGATGCCTGAACGTTATGTTACTACGGGGTTAGAATAAGTTTGGGAAGTTTCCGAACTTGATTATGTATGTAAACCATTATATATAGCTTGCATGGTTTGTTAGTTAGGATTAAGTTTCAAATTTTCGATAAACAAATGAGTTAGGGTTTGTACAATTTGTTTTCGGTGCTAGAACAAGTATTAGAATTTTTAGGGTTTGGTGTATATTACTGTTTTAAGGTCTGAATTGTTATTAGGTCCATAGCTGTTTTCAAACTTAGACAAAGATCTCGGCATATAATTAATAATAGTAGATTTCGGCACTTAGATTTTTTAGGTAACCATAATATTTGACATCCTAAGGTTTTCGACACAAGTCATTAGACCCATGAAAGTTTTCAGTATATTTAGAAGGAAAGTTTCGTGACCTACTAATATCTTCAGTATCATAAAAGTGTTTCTCCAAGGTTTCCGGCATTAACACTTTAAGGCTTTCGGCTTGTTTCGTGTGAAGTTCCCGCCCTTTGTTAAGTTTTCGACACTACATTTCATCACTAGAAGTTCTCGACAATTGTCCTTGAGGTTTTCGGTATCAACCAATAGTTGGAAGATTTCAGTTCCATTTTCAAAGTTTTGGTACAAGCCCTAAAGTTTTCGGCAAGGGTTCATGAAACTTTTCGGCATAGCTACAACCCAAAAGTTTTCGGTATAACTATAAAGTTTTCGGGGTATTAGGGTTTTGATATTTTAGGGTTTTCGATAACTAGAATTCGGGAATTTTTAGACTTACGTGAATTAGCAAATATACTGATAGATAATATTTTAACGTTCAGAGGTTCGAAATGTTAGGGATTCATCAGAGTTCTTGATTGACCCTATCAGGAGGACATGTAGGTGAATCATTCATCTACGACCCGTAAATGCTTACCTGCTACTATGTGATTATGTGATTCGATGATTTACGTGTTTTATGTATGTTTTATGTGGCATCACGTTTTCATGTGTTATCACATATACGCAAGGCATCGCACGACATTGTGAGGGATAATGGCCACGTTGGTGGTGACACCTTAAGGTGTCGATTGAGCGGCATAGAGTGTGCCGGTTGAGGCAGTCAGACTCGTAGCGGAGTTGAGGTTGGACTTGCGGGGCACCTGACGAGAGACGGACGTGACCGATCTATCCACTCGGACGTGAGTGACCCGAGGTGCAAACCGTCGGATGAGTTGTGTAGCGGAAGGGGCGACCTGATAGGAGGACGTTGACGTGATCGATCAGCGCACTATCGGCGGGGCACCGCTAGTCTGCCGTGAGCGACCAGATGATATATTTTATTTTATTTTGCGTGAGGTGCCGAGTCCAGCCTAGGGCCCTGATATTGAGATAGAATAGAAGTGTGGGAAAGAGGGTGCATTATATCATGTTGTGAGAATTGGAATTGGGAATGAGTGCACACTGCATTAATATTCACCTACTGGGCAATAGCTAAGTCTTGTACGTGTTGTAGGCATGGATGAGCCCGACGTCGATGAACGTCAGGGCTAAGCTAACAGCTGGTAGCGGTGACTCCACGGGCTTTTGAGGGCGAGAGAGCGGTACATGGATGTGACGTGCGGAGCGGCGTAGTGGGTTAGGATATTTTTGGGGCTTCGGCCCATGTATAGAGACCGTTTTGTAAAACGAAGTTCTATGATATGTAAATTATTTTAGTCGAAATGTTTTTGTTAGACATGCTTTCCGCGGCTTACATTGCGGAAATCCGCCACTAATCGTACTTAGAAAACTAGGGTCGTTACAGCTCTTCCTCGAGAACTGGTGCCCTGGTATGTGTTTTGCGAAGAAGCATCACACGACTATCCCGCTTTGGGTCAAACTTCGCAATGTCCCATCGAAGTTTTTGGAACAAAGAGGGATGAGTATTGTCACAAGCGTTATCGGAAGCCTTTATTTACGGACGCTATGACAGCTATCGGGGAACAACTAGAATACACATGTATCCATCGAGAAGACTCTAACTGAACCATTCACCGAGCAGTTCAACATAAGACTACCAAGTGAGAATGGAGGGTTCTTGGGTGTGGTACCTGTTTAGGTCGAGTATGAATGGCGCCCCAGGAAGTGCGCCCCGTGCGAATCATGGAACCATGGAGTCGGGAGCTGTCCCATGAACCGCCCACAGCCACAGTCCCGTAAGACCCCGACACCTGCACCCCAATACCCCAAAGCTCAGCCGAAACAGCCGCACACAGCTCTGGCACCCGTACGGACTCCAATAGCAACACAGGGCCAACCATCACCGCGACCCAATGACGTGAATGGCGTCGTGTAGAAAGACAAAGGTAAGAGCAAAGTGACCGAAGAGAGCAATTCAGTTGGACATGTTAGATGTGGCCCTCTTGGTGAATCTGCCCCATTCTGAACCTTGATGAATGGACATCCAGACCTACCTTGGGTGGGTCTACTAGTACAAATGCTACGACATCTCACCCCGTCGATGGCCATAATATGTTTGAGGTCCTCACCGACCTTGAGGAAACTAATCTTCTCACTAAGGGTCCTAGAGCAGCCCTTTCTATGGGTGATTTATGATTCCTGTCGCCTCATGGAATATGCATGGTCTAAATAGGTTGGACCACAGATGGGCGGCAAGGGATGATCAGGAGACATACCATGCGGATTGTTGGGCTGATTGAGACGAGAGCGTCGGAACAAAATGCATCGTCTATTGCAGCTTCGATACAGCAATGTCTGTGGTTTTATGGTTACAATAATGTTCTTGCATCACGTATCTGGGTGGGGTGGGACGAGACCTATCTTGCGGTCACCGTTGAAGCGTTCATGAATCAAGTTATTCATTGCAAAGTTAGCATTTTAGAAGAACGTCTAGATTTCTACATCAGTTTCGTATATGGCCTCAATACCCGAGCGGAGCGAAATCATCTTTGGGCTGACCTCACGACGATATATAGTCTGGGCATCGGTCCCTCGGGTTGTCATGGGGGACTTCAATGCGATTATTGATGGATCTGAAGCTCAAGGAGGGGCTCCTACTGGGCTGTCGTGGCATGGTAGCCTGCCTCACCGCGTCGGACCTCATCAACTTGCCGAGGGTTGGGTATTTTTAACGTGGTATAATCAGCAAAACGACTCCTCGGGAGTTTGGAGGCGAGGATAGGATGCTTGGAAATCCCCCGTGGTTCGCGCGCTTTGAGGATCTATCCTATGGATGCGCTACACCTACCACATCGGACCATTCACCACTCATTTTGGAGGCTATTTCCCAATCGCGCACTAAATGTGACACCTTCCATGATAATTTCTTCGTGCAGGACCCGCATTTCATTCCTTTGGTGGAGAGGCGTGGACCCAAAGCATCAGTGGATATCCAATGTTCTCTATTTTGCGCCGACTGAATCGATCAAACAAGCGCTCAAATCTCTTCGGCGGGAAAAGGGAGACCTTAATAGGAACGTTCTCGAAGCTCGGCGATTCCTCAAGACTGTGCAACAAACTATTAGAACAAATGGACTCTAATCTTTTGCTTCTTGAGAAGCGCGTTGCCTGGTTGTTTATGCTCGTGCGGTTAACATGAAGCATTCGACGTTATCCCAACGTGCTAAAGTGGCACGGTTAAAAGACGGGACCAATGCACGGTGTTCTTTTTCAAGAAAGTGGCAACACGACGGACCATCAATTGTATTTTCTCACTTGAAGATGAAACTGGCACGACCTTTGAAGGGGATAACATGCGAGCAGAACTTGTTCAGTTTTACACAGACCTCCTCGGACAATCTAGTCGACTAGAGCCTATTCAGCGGTCTGACATTACTCCGTTCCTTACACGGAAACTCAGCACAGCCGATGGCGAATTGCTTACCCAACCAATCACGAATGTAGAAATTAAGAATGCGCTCTTCTCTATAGGGGATAACAAGTCACCTGGCCCGGACGGATTTACGGCCGCTTTCCATAAGAGCTTTCGAAAGTTCTTGCCACCGCTTGCGGGGCTGCTTGGGAAGCTCGTTTACCAAACCCAAATGGCCTTCATTCTTGGATGATGTATATTGGATAACATTCTACTAGCATAGGAGATTTTCCACGGTTACAACAGTGCAGGGTTGCCCGAGCGTGACCTTTAAAGTCGACCTAGCAAAGGCCACGACAAGGCAGAGTGGGACATCATTGTTTTGACCCTTGAGGTGCTGAATTTCTCTAATTCCTTTGTGGGACGGATGCCCTCGTGCCTTACGTCTCCTTGCTTTTCGGTCAACATTAATGGACGACCTAAAGGATTCTTCAAGGGACGACGGGGACTACAGCAAGTCTACCCCATCTCCCCTATCTCTTTACCTTGGTGATGGAGGTTCTACACGGCATTACTAAGGATCGAATCCGTCATAGTGGGTGCTTTCGTTATCATTGGAGATGTGAACCTACGACACTCTTCATGCTCACTTTCGCTGATGACTTGCTCTTGTTCTCGCACGCCGATGTCCAGTCTGTGAGTATCTTTAGGGACCGCATAGACCTCTTCGCTTCCCTTGCTGGTCTTAGAGCGAACATCACGAAGAGTGAGATGTTTATCTCTAAGAGAGCCGAGCTGCTGAAGGGCACTATTCAAGGCATCATGGGTTTCCCTTCGGGCTCGTTACCAGTGCAATACCTAGGTGTCCCCTTGATCAACTCAAGGCTTTCGATTGCAGACTGTGACCCACTATTATGTAACATGGATCACGGACTTGGCTCTTGGACTAACTGTCTCATCATATGCTGGTCGAGTCCAATTGATTATCGGTTCTTCTTGGCATACATACTTATTGGGCTGGTATATTTTTAATCCCCAATGGAGTGATACGAGCTATCGAGAGTCGGCTTAGATCTTTTCTCTGGAGGGGCTCGAGTGCCAAAGTTGCATGGGACGATATCTACGTACCTAGGAGGAGGGTGGCCTAGGGCTTCGGTCAATCGAGACGGACAACAAGGCACTGTTGATGCGACTTATTTGGAGCGTGATGCATGGTTATGATAAGTCTATCTGGGCTACATGGATTTGACGGACAAGGCTACGCAACGAATCACTTTGGACTACTAGAGCCACCTAAAGGACTTATTGGCTTAGAGAAAACTCTTGAAACTTCGCCAAGCTGTTCAGCCCTTATTGAATTCCGCATTGGCAATGGTGTAAAGACCCGTGTCTGGACCGATCCTTGTCTCCTTCCATGTCCTTTGGCGGAGAGATTCCCTCACGGGCCTCAGGTTATGGGGCTGCCCCTCGACTCAAGGCTGAGCTCTGTCATTGATGAAGATAGATGGCACTGGCATGCGCAAACCACGACCGAATACTTGGAGTTTGGCCCGCTTCTGCCTCCGCTTCACCCGGGGAGGAGGATACCGTGAGATGGATTGCGTCTGGGAATGGCCTCTTTTCTATGCATTCGGCTAGGAGAGCCTATGACTGGGACGTTCTATCCACCGGCACACTCTTTGGGGGTCCAATTTCCATCCCACGGTATGAGATTATCTTATGGCTAATTCGAGACAAATTAGCGACGCGCGACAAGCCATGGGTGACGGCGGCTGCGGGGACCTCTACTTGCCTTCTATGCGACGATGTGGTAGTGGAGACTACTCAGCACCTGTTCTACAAATGCCCTTTTTCGTGGCGATGCCTCCGACAGCTCCGGGAACACATGCGGTTTGGGTGGCCTCTTAGGGACTGGTTCGAGGGGATTCGTTCGGCATCACCTCAATGGCGGAGTGGGCACTTAGCATGTCTGGGCCCACGCCATGCGCTTGCCTCCTTGATCTATCACCTATGGGCTGAACGAAACAGGAGGTGGCATGACGGAAGACGACGAACACCTGATCATATCGTGTCTGAAATCGAGGCTCTGCTTAGCTTGCGACTTTCCACCCTGTCGCACAAATACGCCCTGTAGTTGGGTGCTATGCGGCGGGTTTGGCGTATTGCTTGGTCCTAGGGGTGTTTTAGTCCTTTTCTTTTTCTTTCGGTTCTCACTCTGTTTTTTTTGTTTTGGTTGTGAGCAGGTTGCCCGTTCCAGAGGGGGGTGGACTGGAGGGAGCGGATCAATTGGTGGCGATAAGGACAACGACCTTCTCCCGACACAGCTTACTCACGAAGTTTTAATTTTTCCAAATCCCCTAACTTTTTTTTATCGCTTGTCTTGTCTTCTCCTGGTTGCTCTGCTTCTTGTTCTGTTTTTGCAGGTTCTTGAACTAGGATGGACTATGTTGAACGGGCATGTGCTTACACACGTTGGGGTGCGGAGGAGATAACCCTTTCCTGGCGCATCCACCACCTGACCAATCTCTGCAAGGAAGACAGGAGTTGGCATGGTTTTGCCTTTCACCGACCAGCTTTGCGGATGCAGCGATTGCATGACTCTCCCCTTTCTGCCTGAAGCTTATCCACCGTGATATTGTCTTCTGTTTACGCGCTTGGCGCTGTGTTTGGCACTTAGCCTGGCTGCCCTGCTGGTACTACATCTGGTGCTAGGAACCTGTTTTATGGACACGTTTTTTGACACCTATGCTGCCTTTGTCTAGACTGTTATCTTGTCTATTGTAATTTTATTGTGGCTTAGGTCTTGTTGGGACCTTGTAGGTTGTCTAGGTTGCATGGTTATTGGTGCTGTCTGGTCGATTAAACATTACTGCTTGGTGCGTCATGAGCGATATCATGCACGTTGTTCTGTACTCCTATTTTAGTGACACTTTCCAAAAAAAACTAGTAAACATAAGGAGGTTGGACTATTATCACAAGTGGGCTAAAATCTCTTAAGCCAAGTAAAAGTTAATTACTTAGGATCGAGGGAAACTTATAAAATAATTTATGAAGCTAGGATATAGTATTTCTATAGAACTCGAAAACTTAATTAGTAGAGAATGAAAATAATAATAATAATATAATACCTTTACCCTAAGTTAAAATAACGATTGAATAACGTCGATGTCATTTATATATCAATACACGCAAAGTTAGAAGAGAACTAGCATGTTATAACTTATAAGCAAAGAATTATCAAAACCTTAAGAGAAGAAGAGATAATAACGTGGAACAGTAAGGTGACCTTCCAACAAAGATCGAACATTATAAGGAGATTCAATCGTACTAGTGCTCGGAAGGTATAAATCCCTTTACTCTAAATATTTGATTATTTTTCTTTAGTTATTAATAGGTCAGAACGCGATTATCTGAGAAAAATCTTAGAAGGTGTCCAAGATTTAAAATGTTCAAGAAGTTGCTAGCTATGAAAATCTTGAAATAATTAGAGTTTATATTAGTTTAGTTGATGGGGGTTTTGAACCTTTAGAACTTTTATAGCTAGGTTATATTAAGTTCGAAACTTAGGTAGAATATATAAAGTTTTTTTAAAAATGTTCTTAGGGAAAGACTAACTTTGATCGAGAAGTATATGGTTTCTAGTATATTAAGGGTGTGTAAGGAAGTTTGAGGATCAAATTCCCGAAACATGAAGGTTCGCGAATTGATAAGTGAAACAAGGGTTTCGCGAATTGAAGCTAGGTGACGAACCCTAGTTCGCGAGCTTTTAGTTAGAATGTAGTTTGCGAATAGGAAAGTTTGGCGATTTCCATAAGTCAAGAATGCCAGTGAGAAGCACTTCGCGAATCAAAGATGAACTCAGCAAAGTCCTAGGTCACGAACTAAGTCACGAATGCACTTCGCAAACCATTAGCTTAGGAATGCTTCACGAATTGATCACACTTTGCAAACCATAAGATAAACTTTGCGAATGGGGAGTATCATGATCACTTCGCGAACTAGACGAGCTTGACGAATCAACTCGACGAACTCAACTTAACGAACGCAACTTGGCGAATTGAGCAAGTCACGAATCGAACATTCGCGGGTTATGAAGGTGCCACTTCGCGAAGCCAACTTGGCGAATCAGGAGGGGGGTGGACCAGCTTCACGAATCCAACTTCGCAGGTCACTAGATTATTACTTTAGAATTAAGTATGAGACCGTAAACTCGATAAACTAAGGAACTTGGCGAGTTTAAGCTTAACAATTAACTTCGCGAACTCATAGGAATTTAGCTTTACGAATTCAAAGCACGAAGGGTTCGCAAAGTAGTAGTAGAGGAAGTAGATGTCACGAACCTACGTAGTTCACGATAGACACAAGGCACGAACCATAAGTTAGGAAGGTTAAAAGCTTAGACAGGTAATAAATTAAATAGTACACCAATGTTACAATTTTATGCTTACAACCAGGGACTAAGAATTCACGGAATTACGAGCTAATAATCTCCGGACGACAGGTAAGTGGAAGTTGCGACTCTAACACAATTTTATGTGCATAAATTATGTGTCTATTTGCTTCTATAATTTTGCGTGACTTCCTACATGATTTATTTACGTTACATGACGACATGACATGCACATTCACGACATGTTCATATGCACGCATGATAAGTATTAAAGACAGGGTACGAGAGCGTGCATGGTACAAGATCGCCTGAGAGCGATAAATATTCGCCGATATGGGCGTCTGATGTCGACTCACAGTTGAGTCACGGCTCTTCTATGCTACCATGGTGACTTTTATGTCGCCGATTTCATGACATGACATGTACAAGACAAGATATGATATTTGGGTGAATGCCCTCATGGCGGAACGTGAAACCTGGAGGATGCGAGCTGAGGGATTAAGCGACACGCATGACGAATGAAACCACCTTGGGATTGAAAAGGCGCCCTAGAGTTAGCCTCTCAAGTGTGGGTATTGTCACTCGTATTTATATCCCTAATGGATTTGAGCTCCATGATGGTGCATAGCAAGATTGCCGAGGGCCCTACATGACAAGACAATACAGGAAAATATGAGGTCTAAGGAGCATTGCGCGGAGGCCTTTCGAATTAGGGCACGTGCATGGAATGCATGATTTTCCCTTACTGAGCTTTATAAGCTCATTCCACGTATTTATGTGTTATAGGTTCACGCGATCACGCTACGCGATCTTTCGAAGGCGAGGCCTATTTTTGAAGCTTCCGGAGGACTTTTGAGGTGGAAGTGTGTACATGGATGCGAACGAAGTGGCGGGCCGATCGATTTATTTTGATTTTTCTACACACTCTACCTTGTACTTAGGATCCTTGAATATTTTGTAATGTACATAATGGTTTCCTTTATGTAAAAGGAAAAATTTTGTACGCATTTTCGTATATAATTTCCTTTACATCACATGCAGTCACATGAATTGGTAAATAAATGAGTGGTAGAAGTCAGGGGCGCCACATGGATCTAGCGGCGATGTTATAGAGGCAAAGCGATTCCTTGAGCTTGCACCGGATTTCTCGTCATGCTAACAACATGAGGATACGAGTGTTAGTAAGCATTGGCGCGGATGCCTATGCGAGTTTGGCACGTGCACGTATTTCTACTTACTGAGCTTTATAGCTCATTCCACATTTTATGTGTTGTAGGTTCGACCGAGTCGGACGTTGAGACACGTCACGCCTAAGGCAGGCTGACGGCGGTGACTCCACGTACTTTTGAGGGCTAGGTGTACATGGATGAGACATGCGGAGTGTTATTAGAGTGTTCCAAATATTTTGGTTGGGCTACGGTTTTGTAAACTATAACGTTTGCAGATCAGGCTTGATATTTAGTTATGTTAACAAATAGTTCTCGTAAATTTGGTCTTCCGCGGCTTACGTTGCGAAAAATCCGCCAAAAAGTGCAGTGTGACAGCCGCCCGGCTCAGTAAGTGAAAACTAGGAATGAATGCACGTGCCCTAGTTCACAAAGACAATCCGCGTCTATGCTTTCTACTTCTCTCATACTTCTTGACCTTTCATATCATATTGAGCCCTCGACTTTTTAATCTCGCTATGCACCATTCTTAGGGCTCAGGCCTGTACGGGGTACATACATATGTGAAGGTACACACTTAGAGGTTAACCAGAAGGCACCTTTTCAATCCCAGTGTGGCCTATCACGCGGACGCTTTTCACTGGTAGCCAACTTTGAGGTCGCCAACACCAGAGGTTCCCTCTCTACCTATCGTAAATCAGGTAAAGCGGTATCGTGAATCGCCATGGTATATTACCTCTACCTATCGTGAATCAGGTAATTCGGCATTGTGAATCGCCATGGTTGCATAGGAGAGCCGTGACTCGTCATTGGGTCGACACAATGGCCTATATTGGCAATTATCTATCGCTCACCGGCGATCTTACAATATGCACCCTCTCATGTCTTGCTTTTCATGCGTGCATATGCTCATGTCATGTTTCGTATAAAATGCATTTCATGCCATCATCATAAACAAAACACGTCATGTAAAAATTCACATATTATCAAAGAAGCACGTAACCAGGTAATTCATGCACAGAAAAGTGATGTGTTGTTGTTGAATTTCCAGTTACCTGTCGTCCAAGCTAATACACCTTCTGCCTTGGGGATTTCCTACTGTTCGACCTCTAAACATCAATATCATAGTATCAGTGTCATGTCTTCATTAATAATTGAGTTGAACTAAATTGTTTTGACTATATTAATTTGCTAGAACCCTTATCATTCGATTTTAGTCTAAGTTGAGTTAGCACATGATTTGATAATTACTTTAAACTTAGTCCTAGGGTTTACTAAAGCAGGGTCAAAGTCAGGTCAACCCTAACTTAAAAATATTCTCTCCAAAGTCCTTTGTTTACTAAGCATTCACACGATTCCATACATGAGATCCCACTCTTCGCCGTTTGTTTCTTTCTTCACAAATTGCCCGATTGAAGCTTGCATTAGTCACGTTATTTATCTCCATAATCGTCTGATTTCTCTGGTTCCTTACCTGGTTTCACCCGATTTGTATATGCATGGACTTGCCCGATTTATCACACGTCATGAGGGTTTCGCCGTTCGTGAAATCGCCCGATTCGTTTGGCTTGAAATCGCTCGATTTGTTTTGTGTGTCTTCGTCGCCCGATTACTTTGCTTAAACCTTGCTTCGTCGTGGTATGACGTCACCATACAATCGCCCGATTTGCAAATCGAATACCCAGATTCGCCGCGTGTCTAAATGGCACCAAATCGCCCGATTCATACTAATACGAGTTTCGCCGAGTGTTATATTCAACCTTATGAAGTCGCCCGATTCTATTTAACACATAAAATTTCCGTTCGGAAGATTTGCCATTTCCCCTAACTTAGTTTCTATTGAAGACTTCAAACGTCATATCTTCAAGCTTAGCTCTTCCAAAGAATTTTCCAGAACTCGTAATTCTAGGGTCTACCCTTAAACCCTTAGTTCCACCCAAGGATTGATTCATACTCAATTTCTAAGCCTTAAAACCAAAAATTTCACTCATCCTAAGGAAATACCCAATCGTGGATCTTCACCCTAAACTAGTGTTTTGGTGTCTTTCTTACACCTTGATTCCTAGCTTTTTCCCTATTTCAGGGTAGGGTTCTTACATAATTTCTTGGTAACGAAAATCACAAAGCTCATGGAAAATATCTTACCAAACTTGTGGGGCCCTGCCGTCTACTACATATTTTATTCCTAATTCGCATGACTATCTAAGTGCTGATAGTAAAGTTATCCGAAAATACATATTAAATTTTTCCTTTTATATAAAGGAAAATCATTATGTACAATCAAAATGTTGTCCCAATGCTAATTACATAGGATGCGTACATAGACGCAGCAAAAGAAAATCCTAGCGCCCGCCACACAGGTCGCATCCATGTACACTCTCCACCCTCAAAAGTCCCCGGAGGCATCAAAAGTTGGCCTTGAAAGATCACGTACCGTGATCGTGCAAACCTACAACACATAAAATATGGAATGAGCTATAAAGCTCAGTAAGTGGAAATTATGCATGTCGTGCACGTGTCACAATTCGCAAAGGCATCCACGCTAGTGTTTTCTAATTCTCGTATCTCATTCTCTATTTCACTCAAATTCAGGGCCCTCAGCTAACTTGCTACGCGCACCATCCTGAGCTCAATTCCAATAAAATAAAATACAATAGTGGGCTACTCCAGATGGACCTACACTAGGGTTTCCACTAGGCAGTCGTTTACTGGTTGCCAAACTATCTAGCAGTCGCATCACCTGGTCACCGGCTCTGCCCACACCAGTTAACTCGGTTGCTATTTACCGGGCAATTCAGGCCAGGTCACTTCCTCCCGCTACAATTAAAATTCAAATATATATCGAAAGCTTAAATCCCGTCACGGTGCTTCGTAGAAGTAGCTCTAACTCAACTTCGACTCGACATCAAATGCCCATATCGGCAATTATTCATCGCGCACAGGCGATCATACACTGTGCATGCTCACCTCTCATAACTCTCGTGTAACTCGTACATGCCAGTGATAATGCGTACAGGAATAGTATGACATATTTGACTTATCACGTAACAGATAATTCACATAATTCCACAGAAGAAGATGGTCACATAATAGAGGATAAAGGATTACCTTTGTAGCAAAGATCCCTAGCTCCCGGTTGTAGTAAACCGTTCGACGCTTCCACGAGCCGCGCCGTAGAGAGTCTCGCCGACCCCAAGATGTATCACGAACCAAGTCCCTCCCAAGGATGGCTAAGAGGGAATGGAGTTTTTTTAAGAGATATATTTTCCACAAAATTTCCTATAATGATGGTACTTAATTTTTCTCTCTCAAAAGTGAAAAATACACATGAAAACTTAAGTTTTTCACTATGAAAAACTTATGTATTTTATAGACCACGAAAATTACAAAGAAAATACCATATTTTCAAGCTTTGAAAATGATTTGTACCATACAAATAATATGTCAAAACATAATGGTCTACCTTTAAAAAAATTCACTAAGGGTTAATATTGCTTAAAAATATTTTTGGCATTTAATACAAAAATATAAAGAATGGAAAACAACACTTTGGCATTTTGCATTCCACATGAATCATGCCATAATATATTTTTTATTTATAAATTTCGAAAATTAAAAAATAAAATACCATTTTTACCCTTGTGTTAAAAGTTGGGCCAATAAATTAAGTCCAATATCTAATAAAGGCTTAATATTATTAATAAATTAAGCCCAATATCTCATAAAGACTTAATATTTTTGGTAGAAAAATATACTAAGCCCAATATCTAATAAATGCTTAATATTATTTTTCAGCCCAAAGCCCACACTTAAATATTTTTTTCAAATACTCACGTACCATTATTATGAACTACTCAAAGCTCGTTATATCTCTCTTTGATAGATACTATCTCAGTGATCTTTTAAGCCCGACTCTCTTGGTTCGTCTCAACCCGGCAATGGAGGAATCCAAGAATTTGGTAAGCACCTAGCCAATCCCGCGGTACCGAATAGATCCAGTGCTGAGAACTATCTTCATCGTTTTCACGGACCAACTATAGATTATCGTAGTACGTATAGACCCTTCACTTATATCCCGGTCGAGTGAGAATCATGGTTACGTCAAACTCACTAACTTGACTCTATAATTAATTCGTGAAGGCAAAATTACTAAACTACACACCACGACCACGTGAGTTGGTTTATTGCTTTGGCCAAAGACTTTGTAATTTCCTGTCATTGAATATACATAGAACATATATCTCGATTACTAACGAGACTGTGAACTCTCACGATTGTCTATGACCGGCAGTCACCCTTCGTTGTCAAGACTGCATGTCGCAGCCGGCCCATGTTCTACCTCGAACAATGCAGGCCTAGCAAACTAGTGACAAGTCAAGACCCCTGAAGTCAACTCCATCAAATACCCTTTGGTTAAGGTCCACGTACACTACTATAGTCAATCGAATGATCATTGACGCTTCCCAAAGTAATAGGCCATGTGATCATCGATTATGAGTCGTGTCCAAATATAAGTTAATCCACGATTCACTTATATAAATGGTACGACCTTCCACTTCCCAAGTGAATGGTTGGCACAACCATTTTGGAGTCATCAACAAACAAGTCATAATCGACATTCAGTCACCCCACTGAAGTCTATGTGGATTAATTTAATATCGGAGAATAACAGCTCACTGGTGCCTCCTCTCTCATCCCATGAGAATCGGTAACTAAACTCGTATATATGGGATTTATTTATTTACTGTCTTACCGTGCCAAATAAGAACTAAAGATAAATAAATAATAAGCCTATATAAAATTATATAAAAACTAATATTCCTTAATTAATTATTGGAATACAATATTCATATACACGATGAATAATACATCGGGTAAATATAAATGCCCTATTCATTTCATCCTCGAATGGCATACCGAGGGCATATCCCTAACAATCTCCCACTTGCACTCAATGCATGTGCTATGATATCGTAACCATATCTTATGAAGGTGTCTATCAAGCACTGCTTGTGAAAGAGGCTTAGTGAATGGGTCTGCTACGTTATCCGCAGTGTCTATCTTCTGCATGGCTATGTAGCCTTGTTCAACGAACCCACGCAACACGTGGTATTTTCTTTCTATATGTTTGGACTAGCTGTGAGACCTAGGTTCCTTGGATTGCCCCGCTATTGTCACACCACAGTGGTAGTGGGCGATCAGCTATACCTAGAACAACTTCGAGTTCCTCTAAGAACTTCCTCATCCAAACACCCTCCTTAGCTGCCTCAAAGGCAGCATATACTCCGCTTCTGTGGTGGAATCAGCGGTAGTGCTTTGTTTAGAATTTTTCCAAGACACTGCTCCACACTTAAGCGTATAGACGAAACTAGAAGTAGATTTTCGGTCGTCCACGTCCAACTGGATATCCGAATAGGTATAACCGTCCATTCTAATTCTCCGTTTCCGTAAATCAGTATCATATAACCGTTCCACTGATATTGACTTACTATGCTCACAACATATGCAATATCAGGTTGCGTACATAGCATCGCATACATTAAACTACCCACGACAGATGC
This sequence comes from Craterostigma plantagineum, assembly GCA_027422505.1. Lineage (NCBI taxonomy): Eukaryota > Viridiplantae > Streptophyta > Magnoliopsida > Lamiales > Linderniaceae > Craterostigma > Craterostigma plantagineum. The sequence continues at coordinate 46,281 of JAPQWV010002090.1, read as the reverse complement.
ATAGGGAATTCCACTCATCTCCTTTCTGTCTTCCACACTTAGAGGACACATGGCTTTTGAGAGATGAATTCCATCTCGCATCGGCAAGAAACCGTCTCTTTGATTCATCCATCCGGTACCGTACCAAGAACTTTCTAAGTAGAGGACCTGAGATAAACCTATCAATTTGTTCCCACGATCTCTACAAAGGCGAATACAAAGAATATAGGTTGCTTGTCCCAGGTCTTTCATGGAGAATTCGGTCGAAAGCCAAGCTTTCACCTCAGAGAGCCTTCCAATATCGTTCCTATGAAAAGGATGTCATCCACGTACAATACGAGAAATGATATCTTACTCCCACTGACCTTTTTGTAAACGCATGGTTCGTCTTCATTCTAACGAACCCGTAGTTCCTAACTACTTCATCAAATCGGAGATTCCAACTCCTAGACGCTTGTTAAGTCCATAAATGGACCTATTCAGTTTACACACTTTGTGAGCATCTGATTGCGATGTAAAACCTTTAGGTTGCTCCAATAGATCTCCTCCTAGAGGAATCTATTTAGTAAAGCGGTTTTCACATCCGTCTGCCAGATCTCATAATCATAAAGTGTTGTGTTAGGATATTTATAGATTGTGTCAATAGTTTAAGTCTTGGGTTAATATTGTAATTATCCTTTTAGCTTGGGCTTTGGACATGAATGTAATTAGTTAATCTTTAGTGCTTGGGCCTTAATATACCTAGGGTTAATGTGGTATATAAGGTATTACCCTCACTATTTTTTAAGTTAATCAAAGATCAAAAGGCTTATCCTATTTTCACCACAATACACACACTTGAAGGTGAGAACCTCTCCCTTTTTCATTCCATCAAAGCCTCTTTGATTCCTTGTTGGTGCAATCGGGACCAACAAGTGGTGTCAGAGCAAATGTGATCGATCTGCATTGATTTGAATCCAGTTTCGTTCGATTCCGAGAAAGATCAAAGGTGTTTGGGCAAAAAATCATTTCGGCATTTGAGCTCGGTTTGGGGTTTAATGCTTCGTTTTTGTGTTTAAAACCTTTCCCCAGAATGATTCTATGCCTAAAATGTTTTTTAGAACACTTTTGGATCAGTTTAACGAGTTTTGAGCAAGATCGAAGCAAAAAATCTTCAGAAAAAGTCATATCGGCCTCTCTCTTTTTTATGAAGTTTTGGATCAAGTTTTGAGTGATTTTGGATGAGATTTGAGTGAAAACGGACTATTTTCTGGGAAAAACCCGTGACAGGCAATGGAACAGTAAACTTGTGTTCTTGGCCGCGAAATTTTCATGCTGAGTCGTTCAAATCCGCGAAAATTTCTTATCCGAGAAATTTTATTCTGAGATCCTTTCAAAACGCGAAAATTTCACGTTCACTTCATTTTCTCAACTGCCCAGCTTTTCATAGAATCCGAGAAATCGTATATCCGCGAACTTTGATTCCGAGAATTTTATCAAAACTGCGAAAATTCCACTTTCATCTTTTTCTCAACTGCCTAGCTTGTCAAAATCCGAGAAACTTTTATATCCGAGAAAATCATTCCAAGAATCTATCTAAAAACCGAGAAAAATTTCTCTTTAAGTCCATTTTTCTCAACTGCTCACGTTTAAAATCTGAGAAATTCTATACCCGAGAAAGACTATTCCCTAGAACTTATCTAAGTCGAGAAATTTCTTAAAAACCGAGAAAAATTTGCAAATCCGCATAAATTCTTTGAAACTGAGAAAGTTTGTCAAATCCAAGAAAATTTCGGCCGAGAAAGTTTATTTCCTCCAAAGAAATTTTTCAAAATCACGATTTTTCAAATCCGAGAAAAACTTCTCAATGCGAAATTTCTTGCGAAGTCGTAAAATCCTCAACTGAGAAACTTTCTCACATGACAAGTTTAAAATCCGAGAAAATCATTTTCAACAGAGAATTTGTTTTTCCTTTTTCTGTCCGGGAATCTTTCATTAAACTCACGCAAACACAAAAGTTTCTCAACCAAAAAATTCTTGGGTAATTTATCTTGAAATCACGAACATCTTCTCAAACCACATTTTTTTCTCGTGATAAATCTTTCTCGTTTGAAATTTTTAAAACATATCCCTTCCAAGTCTTGATCCCTTCCACTTTTTCAAACACATCTTCTCAAACACATTTCTCAAACCACATTTTTCAAACCACATTCAAGTCTTGATCCCTTCCACTTTAAACATATCCCCCTAGACCACTTTTGAAAATTTTACTCCTCAAAATCGTTTTTAAATTCTCGAACTTCTCCGAACTCTAAGATATACTTTCCCTTCATACGTTTTCGACCATCACACACGTTCACTTAGTTCTAAGAAGTTCTTTAGACGATTTTTCTCAAACACTACTCGTTAAACTCATATTTCTCATCTCGTTCGTTACTAACCCTCTTATCTATACAAGATCAAAACCACGGACGATTCGACTGCACCAACCATGTCTGCCACAAATTACATCTCAACAGTGGGCTCCGACACCAGACCCCGATGCTGCGACAAGGCGATTACAGCATATGGACAAACAGGTTCCTCACGTTCATCAGGAACAAAGGCGCCCCACTCTCTCAATACTACTGGACTCCATCTTCAACGGTCCAGCACAGTTCTGGACAATCATTCCTGCTCAACCAAAACGCAAACCCTCCCATGGATGAACGTCGCACTCCAAGAGGCCCCATTAATGAAGATGAAGAGGCTCGCCTACAGCCGATGAGACTGCCAAAGGATATCTCTTCCAGGCTATGGGCAACGAAGTCTATGCTCACATCGAGTGCTGCACAACTGCCAAGGAAATATGGATGAACTCGTAGAAATTATGGCAGCCACAACTGAGAGTGCTCAGGGGAGGAAATCAGCATGTCTCTCGCAGTATGAACATTTCCAGGCCTATGAAGGAGAGGAGCTGCGTGACACATATCTCCGATACTTGAAGGTCATCAATGAACTCAAGAAAGCCAAGATCGCGAGGGACAAATTCGATATCAACAACCGCTTCCTTGGTAGCCTCAAACCACATTGGGGCAATGCAACCGTGATGATGATTCAGAGTAAGGACCTCTCACACTCCATCCATTCTCTCTACGACAGTCTATCTGCCTATGCTCCTTACGTGCAACCTCAGTCCACCAACACTTGAGTCGACCCACTGGCTCTCCTCTCGAACAAGACTACCGAACGATCTTCCGCCTCTAAGACCAATAGAACAAAGGGAAGCTACCAGCTGTTGTATCTGACACTTAAGGATCCGAAGCTGATACAGAATCTGATGAAGATGTTCGTGATCTACGCAAGCAACTGGCAATGCTCACTAAGATGGTCTCAAAGAAGATCGGGAAAAAATCCTCATCCTCTCCAATCGCCAAAGAATCTTTAGCGGCAGCAAAAAAGACCACTCCCACGGAGGAAGCTAAGCCGATAAAGAAAGAGGAGGACTCAGCACCTCAAAAGCCTGTTAATGCCAGGCCCTCCTTCGCTGCCGTGACTCAAGGCGCTATCGTCATTCGGGAGAACCAACGATGCGTATCTCCGGTGAGAATGGAATTATCTTACAGGGCGCCGATGGTGATTGAGGGTGAGGCTCGTCCACCTTGGGAAGTTGCTCGTAAAGGGTCGGCGAGATGGGAACATACCCTTGTCGGTATTTTTTGGGGAAGCGGCCTTACTTTACCCACCTAGAGCAGTTCGTCAGATCTATTTTGGGCTGATTTAGTTGAAGTCCGAGCTGCTCTAAATGGGTTTTTTTAAATCCGGTTTCAAGACGGCGGCAGCCTGCACCGCGGTTATGGAAGGAGGGCCATGGCTCATGAACGGGCAGCCGCTCTTGTAACATCCCGTCCCATATCGGGTGTCACTAGTGTAACGACCCGTCCCATACCGGGTGTCACTATAGCATCGGTCCCTACCGGGACCAGTGTGGTTGGGCCCACCACACTCCGACTGATAGTCTGGCCACACTGTACCACCATTTAACCTTTTAGCGTGCTTCGTGCACTCGCTCACACGCACCCTGAGAAACTTCCCAGGGGGTCACCCATCCCTAGATTGCCCCAAGTCAAGCACACTTAACTTCGGAGTTTCTATAGATGGACTCCCGAAAAGGTAGGTCGACCTTGGTGATATGAGTAGTACTGTCAATTCTTTTATACGATTCTTAGCCTGACACGCCCATACATTGTCAGTCTCAGGATCACCTCTCATTCGGGTGTCGGATCGGTTCGTTCATGTACCCCTTCGCCTAGAAGCCTGCCAGGAGCCGCTCCTTGTCCGTGCATCTCTTTGGCACCGGCGATCACTCCCCGCCCTCGTCGGCCCCGGGCATCACATGCCCACCAGCTTCCGCCTGGTTCGTCCCCGAACCAGCACCGTACTGCGAGAGGTTGTGCTCTGATACCACCTGTAACGACCCGTCCCATACCGGGTGTCACTATAGCATCGGTCCCTACCGGGACCAGTGGGGTTGGGCCCACCACACTCCGACTGATAGTCTGGCCACACTGTACCACCATTTAACCTTTTAGCGTGCTTCGTGCACTCGCTCACACGCACCCTGAGAAACTTCCCAGGGGGTCACCCATCCCTAGATTGCCCCAAGTCAAGCACGCTTAACTTCGGAGTTTCTATAGATGGACTCCCGTAAAGGTAGGTCGACCTTGGTGATATGAGTAGTACTATCAATTCTTTTATACGATTCTTAGCCTGACACGCCCATACATTGTCAGTCTCAGGATCAACCTCTCATTCGGGTGTCGGATCGGTTCGTTCATGTACCCCTTCGCCTAGAAGCCTGCCAGGAGCCGCTCCTTGTCCGTGCATCTCTTTGACACCGGCGATCACTCCCCGCCCTCGTCGGCCCCGGGCATCACAACTAGCATCGGTTCTTACCGGGACTAGTGGGGCTGGGCCCACCATACTCCAACTGATAGTCTGGCCTCACTGTACCACCATTTAACCTTTCAGCGTGCTTCGTGCACTCGCTCACATGCACCCTGACAAACTGTACAGGGGTCACTCATCACTAGATTGCCCCAAGTCAAGCACGCTTAACTTCGGAGTTTCTATAGATGGACTCCAGAAAAGGTAGGTTGACCTTGGTAATATGAGTAGTACTATCAAGTCTATTATACGATTCTTAGCCTGACACGCCCATACGTTGCCAGTCTCAGGATCCCCTCTCATTCGGGTGTCGGATCGGTTCGTTCATGTACCCTCCCCGTTGTTTCCACCTCGGACTGTACTCCCATACATCCGAGAAGACGAGTGGCTCACCCCCATCTCCACGGCCCGGGTGTCACATGCCCACCAGCTTCTGCCTGGTTCGTCTCCGAACCAGCACCATACTGCCAGAGGTTGTGCAATGAAAACGTCAAATTTTCGAAATAGGTTCTAACGACAACGAAAATAACCGCCCAGGGCAACGAAACGGACACAATAGCCGCCTAGAAGCCTGCCAGGAGCCGCTTATTGTCCGTGCACCCTGGCCCAGGCGTCACATGTGTAATAGCTGTAAATTTTAATAGCGGAATTTTGATGTAAGTAAACTCTATGATTTGTTAAGTAGGAAGTTTGATGATGAAATTAAGGGGAATGGTTTCAAATAAATTTCGAAATCTAAACAAGAATAATAAAAATAGAAACTTCAAAATTGAATAGAAAGTTTTCATTGTATAATATAAAATCAACAAAGTTTCGTGAATGGATTACAAACTTTTCATGATATGAAGAATAATTATGGACAAGTATTCCGATGGTAACTAGACACTTAAGTTTTCGTACTATATATATATGGATTATCAGAGCAAACTTTTCGTGAACCTAAATAAGGATTTTGGTACAATAAGGGTAAGTCTCGATCACTCTCTTTCGACAACATTATCATAGTCACTATAATTATAACCCTAAAGGGCCCTAGAGCAACACGTGGTGTCCTTGGAAATTATAGTTAACTATGATCTAAAGGTAATACTGTAATATACATTATCATTTATAAGAACACACCTACGGATATATATATATATATATATATATATATATATATATATATATATAGAATCTTCATAACTTAGAACTAAGGAGGAAGTAACGAACATAACTTGAAGAAGGAAAAACGATAAGAAGACATCAAGTATTCAATATCGAAAACTAAAGTGTGGTATGGAAATTTACAATATCTAAATTCAGTTGTGTTTAATATGTTTTTTTACATTTAGATGCCTGAACGTTATGTTACTACGGGGTTAGAATAAGTTTGGGAAGTTTCCGAACTTGATTATGTATGTAAACCATTATATATAGCTTGCATGGTTTGTTAGTTAGGATTAAGTTTCAAATTTTCGATAAACAAATGAGTTAGGGTTTGTACAATTTGTTTTCGGTGCTAGAACAAGTATTAGAATACTTAGGTGTTTGGTGTATATTACTGTTTTAAGGTCTGAATTGTTATTAGGTCCATAGCTGTTTTCAAACTTAGACAAAGATCTCGGCATATAATTAATAATAGTAGATTTCGGCACTTAGATTTTTTAGGTAACCATAATATTTGACATCCTAAGGTTTTCGACACAAGTCATTAGACCCATGAAAGTTTTCAGTATATTTAGAAGGAAAGTTTCGTGACCTACTAATATCTTCAGTATCATAAAAGTGTTTCTCCAAGGTTTCCGGCATTAACACTTTAAGGCTTTCGGCTTGTTTCGTGTGAAGTTCCCGCCCTTTGTTAAGTTTTCGACACTACATTTCATCACTAGAAGTTCTCGACAATTGTCCTTGAGGTTTTCGGTATCAACCAATAGTTGGAAGATTTCAGTTCCATTTTCAAAGTTTTCGGTACAAGCCCTAAAGTTTTCGGCAAGGGTTCATGAAACTTTTCGGCATAGCTACAACCCAAAAGTTTTCGGTATAACTATAAAGTTTTCGGGGTTATTAGGGTTTTGATATTTTAGGGTTTTCGATAACTAGAATTCGGGAATTTTTAGACTTACGTGAATTAGCAAATATACTGATAAGATAATATTTTAACGTTCAGAGGTTCGAAATGTTAGGGATTCATCAGAGTTCTTGATTGACCCTATCAGGAGGACATGTAGGTGAATCATTCATCTACGACCCGTAAATGCTTACCTGCTACTATGTGATTATGTGATTCGATGATTTACGTGTTTTATGTATGTTTTATGTGGCATCACGTTTTCATGTGTTATCACATATACGCAAGGCATCGCACGACATTGTGAGGGATAATGGCCACGTTGGTGGTGACACCTTAAGGTGTCGATTGAGCGGCATAGAGTGTGCCGGTTGAGGCAGTCAGACTCGTAGCGGAGTTGAGGTTGGACTTGCGGGGCACCTGACGAGAGACGGACGTGACCGATCTATCCACTCGGACGTGAGTGACCCGAGGTGCAAACCGTCGGATGAGTTGTGTAGCGGAAGGGGCGACCTGATAGGAGGACGTTGACGTGATCGATCAGCGCACTATCGGCGTGGGCACCGCTAGTCTGCCGTGAGCGACCAGATGATATATTTTATTTTATTTGCGCGTGAGGTGCCGAGTCCAGCCTAGGGCCCTGATATTGAGATAGAATAGAAGTGTGGGAAAGAGGGTGCATTATATCATGTTGTGAGAATTGGAATTGGGAATGAGTGCACACTGCATTAATATTCACCTACTGGGCAATAGCTAAGTCTTGTACGTGTTGTAGGCATGGATGAGCCCGACGTCGATGAACGTCAGGGCTAAGCTAACAGCTGGTAGCGGTGACTCCACGGGCTTTTGAGGGCGAGAGCGGTACATGGATGTGACGTGCGGAGCGGCGTAGTGGGTTAGGATATTTTTGGGGCTTCGGCCCATGTATAGAGACCGTTTTGTAAAACGAAGTTCTATGATATGTAAATTATTTTAGTCGAAATGTTTTTGTTAGACATGCTTTCCGCGGCTTACATTGCGGAAATCCGCCACTAATCGTACTTAGAAAACTAGGGTCGTTACAGCTCTTCCTCGAGAACTGGTGCCCTGGTATGTGTTTTGCGAAGAAGCATCACACGACTATCCCGCTTTGGGTCAAACTTCGCAATGTCCCATCGAAGTTTTGGAACAAAGAGGGATGAGTATTGTCACAAGCGTTATCGGAAGCCTTTATTTACGGACGCTATGACAGCTATCGGGGAACAACTAGAATACACATGTATCCATCGAGAAGACTCTAACTGAACCATTCACCGAGCAGTTCAACATAAGACTACCAAGTGAGAATGGAGGGTTCTTGGGTGTGGTACCTGTTTAGGTCGAGTATGAATGGCGCCCCAGGAAGTGCGCCCCGTGCGAATCATGGAACCATGGAGTCGGGAGCTGTCCCATGAACCGCCCACAGCCACAGTCCCGTAAGACCCCGACACCTGCACCCCAATACCCCAAAGCTCAGCCGAAACAGCCGCACACAGCTCTGGCACCCGTACGGACTCCAATAGCAACACAGGGCCAACCATCACCGCGACCCAATGACGTGAATGGCGTCGTGTAGAAGACAAAGGTAAGAGCAAAGTGACCGAAGAGAGCAATTCAGTTGGACATGTTAGATGTGGCCCTCTTGGTGAATCTGCCCCATTCTGAACCTTGATGAATGGACATCCAGACCTACCTTGGGTGGGTCTACTAGTACAAATGCTACGACATCTCACCCCGTCGATGGCCATAATATGTTTGAGGTCCTCACCGACCTTGAGGAAACTAATCTTCTCACTAAGGGTCCTAGAGCAGCCCTTTCTATGGGTGATTTATGATTCCTGTCGCCTCATGGAATATGCATGGTCTAAATAGGTTGGACCACAGATGGGCGGCAAGGGATGATCAGGAGACATACCATGCGGATTGTTGGGCTGATTGAGACGAGAGCGTCGGAACAAAATGCATCGTCTATTGCAGCTTCGATACAGCAATGTCTGTGGTTTTATGGTTACAATAATGTTCTTGCATCACGTATCTGGGTGGGGTGGGACGAGACCTATCTTGCGGTCACCGTTGAAGCGTTCATGAATCAAGTTATTCATTGCAAAGTTAGCATTTTAGAAGAACGTCTAGATTTCTACATCAGTTTCGTATATGGCCTCAATACCCGAGCGGAGCGAAATCATCTTTGGGCTGACCTCACGACGATATCTAGTCTGGGCATCGGTCCCTCGGGTTGTCATGGGGGACTTCAATGCGATTATTGATGGATCTGAAGCTCAAGGAGGGGCTCCTACTGGGCTGTCGTGGCATGGTAGCCTGCCTCACCGCGTCGGACCTCATCAACTTGCCGAGGGTTGGGTATTTTTAACGTGGTATAATCAGCAAAACGACTCCTCGGGAGTTTGGAGGCGACTGGATAGGATGCTTGGAAATCCCCCGTGGTTCGCGCGCTTTGAGGATCTATCCTATGGATGCGCTACACCTACCACATCGGACCATTCACCACTCATTTTGGAGGCTATTTCCCAATCGCGCACTAAATGTGACACCTTCCATTTTGATAATTTCTTCGTGCAGGACCCGCATTTCATTCCTTTGGTGGAGGAGGCGTGGACCCAAAGCATCAGTGGATATCCAATGTTCTCTATTTTGCGCCGACTGAATCGATCAAACAAGCGCTCAAATCTCTTCGGCGGGAAAAGGGAGACCTTAATAGGAACGTTCTCGAAGCTCGGCGATTCCTCAAGACTGTGCAACAACTATTAGAACAAATGGACTCTAATCTTTTGCTTCTTGAGAAGCGTTGCCGGTTGGTTTATGCTCGTGCGGTTAACATGAAGCATTCGACGTTATCCCAACGTGCTAAAGTGGCACGGTTAAAAGACGGGACCAATGCACGGTGTTCTTTTTCAAGAAAGTGGCAACACGACGGACCATCAATTGTATTTTCTCACTTGAAGATGAAACTGGCACGACCTTTGAAGGGGATAACATGCGAGCAGAACTTGTTCAGTTTTACACAGACCTCCTCGGACAATCTAGTCGACTAGAGCCTATTCAGCGGTCTGACATTACTCCGTTCCTTACACGGAAACTCAGCACAGCCGATGGCGAATTGCTTACCCAACCAATCACGAATGTAGAAATTAAGAATGCGCTCTTCTCTATAGGGGATAACAAGTCACCTGGCCCGGACGGATTTACGGCCGCTTTCCATAAGAGCTTTCGAAAGTTCTTGCCAACCGCTTGCGGGGCTGCTTGGGGAAGCTCGTTTACCAAACCCAAATGGCCTTCATTCTTGGATGATGTATATTGGATAACATTCTACTAGCATAGGAGATTTTCCACGGTTACAACAGTGCAGGGTTGCCCGAGCGTGACCTTTAAAGTCGACCTAGCAAAGGCCTACGACAAGGCAGAGTGGGACATCATTGTTTTGACCCTTGAGGTGCTGAATTTCTCTAATTCCTTTGTGGGACGGATGCCCTCGTGCCTTACGTCTCCTTGCTTTTCGGTCAACATTAATGGACGACCTAAAGGATTCTTCAAGGGACGACGGGGACTACAGCAAGTCTACCCCATCTCCCCTATCTCTTTACCTTGGTGATGGAGGTTCTACACGGCATTACTAAGGATCGAATCCGTCATAGTGGGTGCTTTCGTTATCATTGGAGATGTGAACCTACGACACTCTTCATGCTCACTTTCGCTGATGACTTGCTCTTGTTCTCGCACGCCGATGTCCAGTCTGTGAGTATCTTTAGGGACCGCATAGACCTCTTCGCTTCCCTTGCTGGTCTTAGAGCGAACATCACGAAGAGTGAGATGTTTATCTCTAAGAGAGCCGAGCTGCTGAAGGGCACTATTCAAGGCATCATGGGTTTCCCTTCGGGCTCGTTACCAGTGCAATACCTAGGTGTCCCCTTGATCAACTCAAGGCTTTCGATTGCAGACTGTGACCCACTATTATGTAACATGGATCACGGACTTGGCTCTTGGACTAACTTGTCTCAATCATATGCTGGTCGAGTCCAATTGATTATCGGTTCTTCTTGGCATACATACTTATTGGGCTGGTATATTTTTAATCCCCAATGGAGTGATACGAGCTATCGAGAGTCGGCTTAGATCTTTTCTCTGGAGGGGCTCGAGTGCCAAAGTTGCATGGGACGATATCTACGTACCTAGGGAGGAGGGTGGCCTAGGGCTTCGGTCAATCGAGACGGACAACAAGGCACTGTTGATGCGACTTATTTGGAGCGTGATGCATGGTTATGATAAGTCTATCTGGGCTACATGGATTTGACGGACAAGGCTACGCAACGAATCACTTTGGACTACTAGAGCCACCTAAAGGACTTATTGGCTTAGAGAAAACTCTTGAAACTTCGCCAAGCTGTTCAGCCCCTTATTGAATTCCGCATTGGCAATGGTGTAAAGACCCGTGTCTGGACCGATCCTTGTCTCCTTCCATGTCCTTTGGCGGAGAGATTCCCTCACGGGCCTCAGGTTATGGGGCTGCCCCTCGACTCAAGGCTGAGCTCTGTCATTGATGAAGATAGATGGCACTGGCATGCGCAAACCACGACCGAATACTTGGAGTTTGGCCCGCTTCTGCCTCCGCTTCACCCTGGGGAGGAGGATACCGTGAGATGGATTGCGTCTGGGAATGGCCTCTTTTCTATGCATTCGGCTAGGGAGAGCCTATGACTGGGACGTTCTATCCACCGGCACACTCTTTGGGGGTCCAATTTCCATCCCACGGTATGAGATTATCTTATGGCTAATTCGAGACAAATTAGCGACGCGCGACAAGCCATGGGTGACGGCGGCTGCGGGGACCTCTACTTGCCTTCTATGCGACGATGTGGTAGTGGAGACTACTCAGCACCTGTTCTACAAATGCCCTTTTTCGTGGCGATGCCTCCGACAGCTCCGGGAACACATGCGGTTTGGGTGGCCTCTTAGGGACTGGTTCGAGGGGATTCGTTCGGCATCACCTCAATGGCGGAGTGGGCACTTAGCATGTCTGGGCCCACGCCATGCGCTTGCCTCCTTGATCTATCACCTATGGGCTGAACGAAACAGGAGGTGGCATGACGGAAGACGACGAACACCTGATCATATCGTGTCTGAAATCGAGGCTCTGCTTAGCTTGCGACTTTCCACCCTGTCGCACAAATACGCCCTGTAGTTGGGTGCTATGCGGCGGGTTTGGCGTATTGCTTGGTCCTAGGGGTGTTTTAGTCCTTTTCTTTTTCTTTCGGTTCTCACTCTGTTTTTTTTTGTTTTGGTTGTGAGCAGGTTGCCCGTTCCAGAGGGGGGTGGACTGGAGGGAGCGGATCAATTGGTGGCGATAAGGACAACGACCTTCTCCCGACACAGCTTACTCACGAAGTTTTAATTTTTCCAAATCCCCTAACTTTTTTTTATCGCTTGTCTTGTCTTCTCCTGGTTGCTCTGCTTCTTGTTCTGTTTTTGCAGGTTCTTGAACTAGGATGGACTATGTTGAACGGGCATGTGCTTACACACGTTTGGGGTGCGGAGGAGATAACCCTTTCCTGGCGCATCCACCACCTGACCAATCTCTGCAAGGAAGACAGGAGTTGGCATGGTTTTGCCTTTCACCGACCAGCTTTGCGGATGCAGCGATTGCATGACTCTCCCCTTTCTGCCTGAAGCTTATCCACCGTGATATTGTCTTCTGTTTACGCGCTTGGCGCTGTGTTTGGCACTTAGCCTGGCTGCCCTGCTGGTACTACATCTGGTGCTAGGAACCTGTTTATGGACACGGTTTTTGACACCTATGCTGCCTTTGTCTAGACTGTTATCTTGTCTATTGTAATTTTATTGTGGCTTAGGTCTTGTTGGGACCTTGTAGGTTGTCTAGGTTGCATGGTTATTGGTGCTGTCTGGTCGATTAAACATTACTGCTTGGTGCGTCATGAGCGATATCATGCACGTTGTTCTGTACTCCTATTTTAGTGACACTTTCCAAAAAAACTAGTAAACATAAGGAGGTTGGACTATTATCACAAGTGGGCTAAAATCTCTTAAGCCCAAGTAAAAGTTAATTACTTAGGATCGAGGGAAACTTATAAAATAATTTATGAAGCTAGGATATAGTATTTCTATAGAACTCGAAAACTTAATTAGTAGAGAATGAAAATAATAATAATAATATAATACCTTTACCCTAAGTTAAAATAACGATTGAATAACGTCGATGTCATTTATATATCAATACACGCAAAGTTAGAAGAGAACTAGCATGTTATAACTTATAAGCAAAGAATTATCAAAACCTTAAGAGAAGAAGAGATAATAACGTGGAACAGTAAGGTGACCTTCCAACAAAGATCGAACATTATAAGGAGATTCAATCGTACTAGTGCTCGGAAGGTATAAATCCCTTTACTCTAAATATTTGATTATTTTCTTTAGTTATTAATAGGTCAGAACGCGATTATCTGAGATAAAATCTTAGAAGGTGTCCAAGATTTAAAATGTTCAAGAAGTTGCTAGCTATGAAAATCTTGAAATAATTAGAGTTTATATTAGTTTAGTTGATGGGGGTTTTGAACCTTTAGAACTTTTATAGCTAGGTTATATTAAGTTCGAAACTTAGGTAGAATATATAAAGTTTTTTTAAAAATGTTCTTAGGGAAAGACTAACTTTGATCGAGAAGTATATGGTTTCTAGTATATTAAGGGTGTGTAAGGAAGTTTGAGGATCAAATTCCCGAACCATGAAGGTTCGCGAATTGATAAGTGAAACAAGGGTTTCGCGAATTGAAGCTAGGTGACGAACCCTAGTTCGCGAGCTTTTAGTTAGAATGTAGTTTGCGAATAGGAAAGTTTGGCGATTTCCATAAGTCAAGAATGCCAGTGAGAAGCACTTCGCGAATCAAAGATGAACTCAGCAAAGTCCTAGGTCACGAACTAAGTCACGAATGCACTTCGCAAACCATTAGCTTAGGAATGCTTCACGAATTGATCACACTTTGCAAACCATAAGATAAACTTTGCGAATGGGGAGTATCATGATCACTTCGCGAACTAGACGAGCTTGACGAATCAACTCGACGAACTCAACTTAACGAACGCAACTTGGCGAATTGAGCAAGTCACGAATCGAACATTCGCGGGTTATGAAGGTGCCACTTCGCGAAGCCAACTTGGCGAATCAGGAGGGGGTGGACCAGCTTCACGAATCCAACTTCGCAGGTCACTAGATTATTACTTTAGAATTAAGTATGAGACCGTAAACTCGATAAACTAAGGAACTTGGCGAGTTTAAGCTTAACAATTAACTTCGCGAACTCATAGGAATTTAGCTTTACGAATTCAAAAGCACGAAGGGTTCGCAAAGTAGTAGTAGAGGAAGTAGATGTCACGAACCCTACGTAGTTCACGATAGACACAAGGCACGAACCATAAGTTAGGAAGGTTAAAAGCTTAGACAGGTAATAAATTAAATAGTACACCAATGTTACAATTTTATGCTTACAACCAGGGACTAAGAATTCACGGAATTACGAGCTAATAATCTCCGGACGACAGGTAAGTGGAAGTTGCGACTCTAACACAATTTTATGTGCATAAATTATGTGTCTATTTGCTTCTATAATTTTGCGTGACTTCCTACATGATTTATTTACGTTACATGACGACATGACATGCACATTCACGACATGTTCATATGCACGCATGATAAGTATTAAAGACAGGGTACGAGAGCGTGCATGGTACAAGATCGCCTGAGAGCGATAAATATTCGCCGATATGGGCGTCTGATGTCGACTCACAGTTGAGTCACGGCTCTTCTATGCTACCATGGTGACTTTTATGTCGCCGATTTCATGACATGACATGTACAAGACAAGATATGATATTTGGGTGAATGCCCTCATGGCGGAACGTGAAACCTGGAGGATGCGAGCTGAGGGATTAAGCGACACCGCATGACGAATGAAACCACCTTGGGATTGAAAAGGCGCCCTAGAGTTAGCCTCTCAAGTGTGGGTATTGTCACTCGTATTTATATCCCTAATGGATTTGAGCTCCATGATGGTGCATAGCAAGATTGCCGAGGGCCCTACATGACAAGACAATACAGGAAAATATGAGGTCTAAGGAGCATTGGCGCGGAGGCCTTTCGAATTAGGGCACGTGCATGGAATGCATGATTTTCCCTTACTGAGCTTTATAAGCTCATTCCACGTATTTATGTGTTATAGGTTCACGCGATCACGCTACGCGATCTTTCGAAGGCGAGGCCTATTTTTGAAGCTTCCGGAGGACTTTTGAGGTGGAAGTGTGTACATGGATGCGAACGAAGTGGCGGGCCGATCGATTTATTTTGATTTTTCTACACACTCTACCTTGTACTTAGGATCCTTGAATATTTTGTAATGTACATAATGGTTTCCTTTATGTAAAAGGAAAAATTTTGTACGCATTTTCGTATATAATTTCCTTTACATCACATGCAGTCACATGAATTGGTAAATAAATGAGTGGTAGAAGTCAGGGGCGCCACATGGATCTAGCGGCGATGTTATAGAGGCAAAGCGATTCCTTGAGCTTGCACCGGATTTCTCGTCATGCTAACAACATGAGGATACGAGTGTTAGTAAGCATTGGCGCGGATGCCTATGCGAGTTTGGCACGTGCACGTATTTCTACTTACTGAGCTTTATAGCTCATTCCACATTTTATGTGTTGTAGGTTCGACCGAGTCGGACGTTGAGACACGTCACGCCTAAGGCAGGCTGACGGCGGTGACTCCACGTACTTTTGAGGGCTAGGTGTACATGGATGAGACATGCGGAGTGTTATTAGAGTGTTCCAAATATTTTGGTTGGGCTACGGTTTTGTAAACTATAACGTTTGCAGATCAGGCTTGATATTTAGTTATGTTAACAAATAGTTCTCGTAAATTTGGTCTTCCGCGGCTTACGTTGCGAAAAATCCGCCAAAAAGTGCAGTGTGACAGCCGCCCGGCTCAGTAAGTGAAAACTAGGAATGAATGCACGTGCCCTAGTTCACAAAGACAATCCGCGTCTATGCTTTCTACTTCTCTCATACTTCTTGACCTTTCATATCATATTGAGCCCTCGACTTTTTAA
Source organism: Craterostigma plantagineum (assembly GCA_027422505.1). Lineage (NCBI taxonomy): Eukaryota > Viridiplantae > Streptophyta > Magnoliopsida > Lamiales > Linderniaceae > Craterostigma > Craterostigma plantagineum. The sequence continues at coordinate 30,195 of JAPQWV010002090.1, read as the reverse complement.
TCTCGCTATGCACCATTTCTTAGGGCTCAGGCCTGTACGGGGTACATACATATGTGAAGGTACACACTTAGAGGTTAACCAGAAGGCACCTTTTCAATCCCAGTGTGGCCTATCACGCGGACGCTTTTCACTGGTAGCCAACTTTGAGGTCGCCAACACCAGAGGTTCCCTCTCTACCTATCGTAAATCAGGTAAAGCGGTATCGTGAATCGCCATGGTATATTACCTCTACCTATCGTGAATCAGGTAATTCGGCATTGTGAATCGCCATGGTTGCATAGGAGAGCCGTGACTCGTCATTGGGTCGACACAATGGCCTATATTGGCAATTATCTATCGCTCACCGGCGATCTTACAATATGCACCCTCTCATGTCTTGCTTTTCATGCGTGCATATGCTCATGTCATGTTTCGTATAAAATGCATTTCATGCCATCATCATAAACAAAACACGTCATGTAAAAATTCACATATTATCAAAGAAGCACGTAACCAGGTAATTCATGCACAGAAAAGTGATGTGTTGTTGTTGAATTTCCAGTTACCTGTCGTCCAAGCTAATACACCTTCTGCCTTGGGGATTTCCTACTGTTCGACCTCTAAACATCAATATCATAGTATCAGTGTCATGTCTTCATTAAATAATTGAGTTGAACTAAATTGTTTTGACTATATTAATTTGCTAGAACCCTTATCATTCGATTTTAGTCTAAGTTGAGTTAGCACATGATTTGATAATTACTTTAAACTTAGTCCTAGGGTTTACTAAAGCAGGGTCAAAGTCAGGTCAACCCTAACTTAAAAATATTCTCTCCAAAGTCCTTTGTTTACTAAGCATTCACACGATTCCATACATGAGATCCCACCTTCGCCGTTTGTTTCTTTCTTCACAAATTGCCCGATTGAAGCTTGCATTAGTCACGTTATTTATCTCCATAATCGTCTGATTTCTCTGGTTCCTTACCTGGTTTCACCCGATTTGTATATGCATGGACTTGCCCGATTTATCACACGTCATGAGGGTTTCGCCGTTCGTGAAATCGCCCGATTCGTTTGGCTTGAAATCGCTCGATTTGTTTTGTGTGTCTTCGTCGCCCGATTACTTTGCTTAAACCTTGCTTCGTCGTGGTATGACGTCACCATACAATCGCCCGATTTGCAAATCGAATACCCAGATTCGCCGCGTGTCTAAATGGCACCAAATCGCCCGATTCATACTAATACGAGTTTCGCCGAGTGTTATATTCAACCTTATGAAGTCGCCCGATTCTATTTAACACATAAAATTTCCGTTCGGAAGATTTGCCATTTCCCCTAACTTAGTTTCTATTGAAGACTTCAAACGTTCATATCTTCAAGCTTAGCTCTTCCAAAGAATTTTCCAGAACTCGTAATTCTAGGGTCTACCCTTAAACCCTTAGTTCCACCCAAGGATTGATTCATACTCAATTTCTAAGCCTTAAAACCAAAAATTTCACTCATCCTAAGGAAATACCCAATCGTGGATCTTCACCCTAAACTAGTGTTTTGGTGTCTTTCTTACACCTTGATTCCTAGCTTTTTCCCTATTTCAGGGTAGGGTTCTTACATAATTTCTTGGTAACGAAAATCACAAAGCTCATGGAAAATATCTTACCAAACTTGTGGGGCCCTGCCGTCTACTACATATTTTATTCCTAATTCGCATGACTATCTAAGTGCTGATAGTAAAGTTATCCGAAAATACATATTAAATTTTTCCTTTTATATAAAGGAAAATCATTATGTACAATCAAAATGTTGTCCCAATGCTAATTACATAGGATGCGTACATAGACGCAGCAAAAGAAAATCCTAGCGCCCGCCACACAGGTCGCATCCATGTACACTCTCCACCCTCAAAAGTCCCCGGAGGCATCAAAAGTTGGCCTTGAAAGATCACGTACCGTGATCGTGCAAACCTACAACACATAAAAATATGGAATGAGCTATAAAGCTCAGTAAGTGGAAATTATGCATGTCGTGCACGTGTCACAATTCGCAAAGGCATCCACGCTAGTGTTTTCTAATTCTCGTATCTCATTCTCTATTTTCACTCAAATTCAGGGCCCTCAGCTAACTTGCTACGCGCACCATCCTGAGCTCAATTCCAATAAAATAAAATACAATAGTGGGCTACTCCAGATGGACCTACACTAGGGTTTTCCACTAGGCAGTCGTTTACTGGTTGCCAAACTATCTAGCAGTCGCATCACCTGGTCACCGGCTCTGCCCACACCAGTTAACTCGGTTGCTATTTACCGGGCAATTCAGGCCAGGTCACTTCCTCCCGCTACAATTAAAATTCAAATATATATCGAAAGCTTAAATCCCGTCACGGTGCTTCGTAGAAGTAGCTCTAACTCAACTTCGACTCGACATCAAATGCCCATATCGGCAATTATTCATCGCGCACAGGCGATCATACACTGTGCATGCTCACCTCTCATAACTCTCGTGTAACTCGTACATGCCAGTGATAATGCGTACAGGAATAGTATGACATATTTGACTTATCACGTAACAGATAATTCACATAATTCCACAGAAGAAGATGGTCACATAATAGAGGATAAAGGATTACCTTTGTAGCAAAGATCCCTAGCTCCCGGTTGTAGTAAACCGTTCGACGCTTCCACGAGCCGCGCCGTAGAGAGTCTCGCCGACCCCAAGATGTATCACGAACCAAGTCCCTCCCAAGGATGGCTAAGAGGGAATGGAGTTTTTTTAAGAGATATATTTTCCACAAAATTTCCTATAATGATGGTACTTAATTTTTCTCTCTCAAAAGTGAAAAATACACATGAAAACTTAAGTTTTTCACTATGAAAAACTTATGTATTTTATAGACCACGAAAATTACAAAGAAAATACCATATTTTCAAGCTTTGAAAATGATTTGTACCATACAAATAAATATGTCAAAACATAATGGTCTACCTTTAAAAAAATTCACTAAGGGTTAATATTGCTTAAAAATATTTTTGGCATTTAATACAAAAATATAAAGAATGGAAAACAACACTTTGGCATTTTGCATTCCACATGAATCATGCCATAATATATTTTTTTATTTATAAATTTCGAAAATTAAAAAATAAAATACCATTTTTACCCTTGTGTTAAAAGTTGGGCCAATAAATTAAGTCCAATATCTAATAAAGGCTTAATATTATTAATAAATTAAGCCCAATATCTCATAAAGACTTAATATTATTTTGGTAGAAAAATATACTAAGCCCAATATCTAATAAATGCTTAATATTATTTTTCAGCCCAAAGCCCACACTTAAATATTTTTTTCAAATACTCACGTACCATTATTATGAACTACTCAAAGCTCGTTATATCTCTCTTTGATAGATACTATCTCAGTGATCCTTTTAAGCCCGACTCTCTTGGTTCGTCTCAACCCGGCAATGGAGGAATCCAAGAATTTGGTAAGCACCTAGCCAATCCCGCGGTACCGAATAGATCCAGTGCTGAGAACTATCTTCATCGTTTTCACGGACCAACTATAGATTATCGTAGTACGTATAGACCCTTCACTTATATCCCGGTCGAGTGAGAATCATGGTTACGTCAAACTCACTAACTTGACTCTATAATTAATTCGTGAAGGCAAAATTACTAAACTACACACCACGACCACGTGAGTTGGTTTATTGCTTTGGCCAAAGACTTTGTAATTTCCTGTCATTGAATATACATAGAACATATATCTCGATTACTAACGAGACTGTGAACTCTCACGATTGTCTATGACCGGCAGTCACCCTTCGTTGTCAAGACTGCATGTCGCAGCCGGCCCATGTTCTACCTCGAACAATGCAGGCCTAGCAAACTAGTGACAAGTCAAGACCCCTGAAGTCAACTCCATCAAATACCCTTTGGTTAAGGTCCACGTACACTACTATAGTCAATCGAATGATCATTGACGCTTCCCAAAGTAATAGGCCATGTGATCATCGATTATGAGTCGTGTCCAAATATAAGTTAATCCACGATTCAACTTATATAAATGGTACGACCTTCCACTTCCCAAGTGAATGGTTGGCACAACCATTTTGGAGTCATCAACAAACAAGTCATAATCGACATTCAGTCACCCCACTGAAGTCTATGTGGACTAATTTAATATCGGAGAATAACAGCTCACTGGTGCCTCCTCTCTCATCCCATGAGAATCGGTAACTAAACTCGTATATATGGGATTTATTTATTTACTGTCTTACCGTGCCAAATAAGAACTAAAGATAAATAAATAATAAGCCTATATAAAATTATATAAAAACTAATATTCCTTAATTAATTATTGGAATACAATATTCATATACACGATGAATAATACATCGGGTAAATATAAATGCCCTATTCATTTCATCCTCGAATGGCATACCGAGGGCATATCCCTAACAATCTCCCACTTGCACTCAATGCATGTGCTATGATATCGTAACCATATCTTATGAAGGTGTCTATCAAGCACTGCTTGTGAAAGAGGCTTAGTGAATGGGTCTGCTACGTTATCCGCAGTGTCTATCTTCTGCATGGCTATGTAGCCTTGTTCAACGAACCCACGCAACACGTGGTATTTTCTTTCTATATGTTTGGACTAGCTGTGAGACCTAGGTTCCTTGGATTGCCCCGCTATTGTCACACCACAGTGGTAGTGGGCGATCAGCTATACCTAGAACAACTTCGAGTTCCTCTAAGAACTTCCTCATCCAAACACCCTCCTTAGCTGCCTCAAGGCAGCATATACTCCGCTTCTGTGGTGGAATCAGCGGTAGTGCTTTGTTTAGAATTTTTCCAAGACACTGCTCCACACTTAAGCGTATAGACGAAACTAGAAGTAGATTTTCGGTCGTCCACGTCCAACTGGATATCCGAATAGGTATAACCGTCCATTCTAATTCTCCGTTTCCGTAAATCAGTATCATATAACCGTCCACTGATATTGACTTACTATGCTCACAACATATGCAATATCAGGTTGCGTACATAGCATCGCATACATTAAACTACCCACGACAGATGCATAGGGAATTCCACTCATCTCCTTTCTGTCTTCCACACTTAGAGGACACATGGCTTTTGAGAGATGAATTCCATCTCGCATCGGCAAGAACCGTCTCTTTGATTCATCCATCCGGTACCGTACCAAGAACTTTCTAAGTAGAGGACCTGAGATAAACCTATCAATTTGTTCCCACGATCTCTACAAAGGCGAATACAAAGAATATAGGTTGCTTGTCCCAGGTCTTTCATGGAGAATTCGGTCGAAAGCCAAGCTTTCACCTCAGAGAGCCTTCCAATATCGTTTCCTATGAAAAGGATGTCATCCACGTACAATACGAGAAATGATATCTTACTCCCACTGACCTTTTTGTAAACGCATGGTTCGTCTTCATTCTTAACGAACCCGTAGTTCCTAACTACTTCATCAAATCGGAGATTCCAACTCCTAGACGCTTGTTTAAGTCCATAAATGGACCTATTCAGTTTACACACTTTGTGAGCATCTGATTGCGATGTAAAACCTTTAGGTTGCTCCATATAGATCTCCTCCTAGAGGAATCTATTTAGTAAAGCGGTTTTCACATCCGTCTGCCAGATCTCATAATCATAAAGTGTTGTGTTAGGATATTTATAGATTGTGTCAATAGTTTAAGTCTTGGGTTTAATATTGTAATTATCCTTTTAGCTTGGGCTTTGGACATGAATGTAATTAGTTAATCTTTAGTGCTTGGGCCTTAATATACCTAGGGTTAATGTGGTATATAAGGTATTACCCTCACTATTTTTAAAGTTAATCAAAGATCAAAAGGCTTATCCTATTTTTCACACAATACACACACTTGAAGGTGAGAACCTCTCCCTTTTTCATTCCATCAAAGCCTCTTTGATTCCTTGTTTGGTGCAATCGGGACCAACAAGTGGTGTCAGAGCAAACGTGGATCGATCTGCATTGATTTGAATCCAGTTTCGTTCGATTCCGAGAAAGATCAAAGGTGTTTTGGGCAAAAAATCACTTTCGGCATTTTGAGCTCGGTTTGGGGTTTTAATGCTTCGTTTTTTTGTGTTTTAAAACCTTTCCCCAGAATGATTCTATGCCTAAAATGTTTTTTAGAACACTTTTGGATCAGTTTTAACGAGTTTTGAGCAAGATCGAAGCAAAAAATCTTCAGAAAAAGTCATATCGGCCTCTCTCTGTTTTTATGAAGTTTTGGATCAAGTTTGAGTGATTTTGGATGAGATTTGAGTGAAAACGGACTATTTTCTGGGAAAAACCCGTGACAGGCAATGGAACAGTAAACTTGTGTTCTTGGCCGCGAAATTTCATGCTGAGTCGTTCAAATCCGCGAAATTTCTTATCCGAGAAATTTTATTCTGAGAATCCTTTCAAAACCGCGAAAATTTCACGTTCACTTCATTTTTCTCAACTGCCCAGCTTTTCATAGAATCCGAGAAATCGTATATCCGCGAACTTTGATTCCGAGAATTTTATCAAAACTGCGAAAATTCCACTTTCATCTTTTTCTCAACTGCCTAGCTTGTCAAAATCCGAGAAACTTTTATATCCGAGAAAATCATTCCAAGAATCTATCTAAAACCGAGAAAAATTCTCTTTAAGTCCATTTTTTCTCAACTGCTCACGTTTAAAATCTGAGAAATTCTATACCCGAGAAAGACTATTCCTAGAACTTATCTAAGTCGAGAAATTTCTTAAAAACCGAGAAAATTTGCAAATCCGCATAAATTCTTTGAAACTGAGAAAGTTTGTCAAATCCAAGAAATTTTCAGCCGAGAAAGTTTATTTCCTCCAAGAAAATTTTTCAAAATCACGATTTTTCAAATCCGAGAAACTTCTCAATGCGAAATTTCTTGCGAAGTCGTAAAATCCTCAACTGAGAAACTTTCTCACATGACAAGTTTTAAAATCCGAGAAAATCATTTTCAACAGAGAATTTGTTTTTCCTTTTTCTGTCCGGGAATCTTTCATTAAACTCACGCAAACACAAAAGTTTCTCAACCAAAAAATTTCTTGGGTAATTTATCTTGAAATCACGAACATCTTCTCAAACCACATTTTTTTCTCGTGATAAATTCTTTCTCGTTTTGAAATTTTTAAAACATATCCCTTCCAAGTCTTGATCCCTTCCACTTTTTCAAACACATCTTCTCAAACACATCTTCTCAAACCACATTTTTTCAAACCACATTCAAGTCTTGATCCCTTCCACTTTAAACATATCCCCCTAGACCACTTTTGAAAATTTTACTCCTCAAAAATCGTTTTTAAACTTCTCGAACTTCTCCGAACTCTAAGATATACTTTCCCTTCATACGTTTTCGACCATCACACACGTTCACTTAGTTCTAAGAAGTTCTTTAGACGATTTTTCTCAAACACTACTCGTTAAACTCATATTTCTCATCTCGTTCGTTACTAACCCTCTTATCTATACAAGATCAAAACCACGGACGATTCGACTGCACCAACCATGTCTGCCACAAATTACATCTCAACAGTGGGCTCCGACACCAGACCCCCGATGCTGCGACAAGGCGATTACAGCATATGGACAAACAGGTTCCTCACGTTCATCAGGAACAAAGGCGCCCCACTCTCTCAATACCTACTGGACTCCATCTTCAACGGTCCAGCACAGTTCTGGACAATCATTCCTGCTCAACCAAACGCAAACCCTCCCATGGATGAACGTCGCACTCCAAGAGGCCCCATTAATGAAGATGAAGAGGCTCGCCTACAGGCCGATGAGACTGCCAAAGGATATCTCTTCCAGGCTATGGGCAACGAAGTCTATGCTCACATCGAGTGCTGCACAACTGCCAAGGAAATATGGGATGAACTCGTAGAAATTATGGCAGGCACAACTGAGAGTGCTCAGGGGAGGAAATCACCATGTCTCTCGCAGTATGAACATTTCCAGGCCTATGAAGGAGAGGAGCTGCGTGACACATATCTCCGATACTTGAAGGTCATCAATGAACTCAAGAAAGCCAAGATCGCGAGGGACAAATTCGATATCAACAACCGCTTCCTTGGTAGCCTCAAACCACATTGGGGCAATGCAACCGTGATGATGATTCAGAGTAAGGACCTCTCTAACACCTCCATCCATGCTCTCTACGACAGTCTATCTGCCTATGCTCCTTACGTGCAACCTCAGTCCACCAACACTTGAGTCGACCCACTGGCTCTCCTCTCGAACAAGACTACCGAACGATCTTCCGCCTCTAAGACCAAATAGAACAAAGGGAAGCTACCAGCTGTTGTATCTGACACCTTAAGGATCCGAAGCTGATACAGAATCTGATGAAGATGTTCGTGATCTACGCAAGCAACTGGCAATGCTCACTAAGATGGTCTCAAAGAAGATCGGGAAAAAATCCTCATCCTCCTCCAATCGCCAAAGAATCTTTAGCGGCAGCAAAAAGACCACTCCCACGGAGGAAGCTAAGCCGATAAAGAAAGAGGAGGACTCAGCACCTCAAAAGCCTGTGAAGTGCTTTCGGTGTGGAAAGTCAGGCCACTTTGCCAAGGAATGCCACGCCCCACGCGTGAAGGACTCTGGCTATCACGACCGTAAGGCCAGAATGACCGCAAAATGGAAAGTGGGAAAGTTCTTCTCACCGAAGAAGCTGAATGGGTGAACGACACTTCAGAAGACGAGGAGCCTAAGGATGAAGATTGCTGTATGGCAAGGCTGGTCGAACATGACGAGGACGAAGAGATGGTCAACACCGGTGAGAATGCCGCTAAGACTCCTACTAACGCCGAGGCTGAGGTACGAATTTCACAACTCGATGATGTGTTTAATGTTGGGGTGGGCCCGATTAATCGACGCCGGCCCCCGAACAGCGCAACGTGGCTATAGCGGAAGAGCGAGTTGTACCGAGCGGCGTAGGGTGGCGAATTTTCGATTTTTAATATCTAAATTCATCCTTACGCCATTCGGCTTCTCCCGAGGGTCTGAGATGCTGCCCTAAGCCTCGGGAGATCGCGGTTAATTCGAATTATCAAAATTCCAATTTATTTCCAATTTTTTCGAATTAATAATTTAGATCCAAATTAATCGAACAAAGCGGCAACCAGATGTTTTTCGATTATTTGGAGACCGAAATGATTTTTGATCAATACCAAACTTTCCAGAATAATTCTACACTTCCTAACGTTTGTTACGATAGGTCTTTCGAATTATTCCGACATCGTTTGATATTTTTCTCAAAATCAAAACTGTGATTTGAAATTATTAATTCGAGTAAAACGCCAGTCTGCAGTCTTTTAACTATTTGACAACCGAAACGATTTCCGATCGACACCAAATTTTCCAGAATAATTCTACACTTCCCGTCGTTTCCAACGAGGGGTCTTGCGAATTATTCTGATATCGTTTGGTATTTTTCGTAAATCAAATCATTAAGGTTCGAGGTATACCTTCGGTGAACGGGATTTCTTCTGTCGTCGCCTCGGATGGACGTGACTGCACCTCGTCGGAATCCCGGGGCCTCCGGGCTAGATCGTCCCGCCGGTATTACCTTGAACAAACCTCCGAGACTGCTCCCGATGGCTAGCGCAGTTCGGTTCGGGCGTCGGGACTCGTCGAACGAACCCGTCGGTTTTATGTGGCTTAAGAAAAATGGTTTTAACCTTTTTTCTTTCTCTCTTAAAAAAAAATATCAATTCACTCTCTTGCCTTAAGCAACTCACGTTGCTTTATGTATGGGAGAAAAGCCCGCCGTTTTCGTTCAAGTTCATTACCATTTTTAAGCGCGACTCTCTAGGTCCGTCTCAACTGGCATGGGAGGAATCCACGAGTCCCGGTATTCCCCTAGCCTATCCCGCGGTACCAGACAGATCCCAGTTGAGAACGAATTTTGATCTAATCGAAATTCGGGCGAACCGACTATAGTGTATACATTTAAATACTTCTTACGCCTTTCACTTGCGTCCCGGTTAGGTGAGAGTCATGCAAATGTCAAACTCACTAACCTAACACTATGTTATAATCGAGACCGAATCGATTATTTAAACTCCGCTCTATATCTAATACAAGCAAGTTTTCGAAGCCTCGGCCGAAGGCTTTATAATCGTCGCTCTCCGATTACCTCATAGGACATTAACCTATACAAATATAGGCAGTGAATCCCAATAGCAGTCAAAGCCCGGTAATCACCTCCGTAAAGTCAGTTGCGTTTCGCCGCTGACCCGTGTTTCATTTATGAACACTTGCGAGCCTAGCCAACTAGCGACAAACCGAAATCGCGAAAGCAAATCCGTCAATGACCCTATCGGTCTGAGGCTGCTATAGTCATTCGTTCAATCATTGACAACATCCTAGCCATGTGATTGAGACGAATACGAGCCGAATGTCGGATACGCGATCCCTCCGATCACCTATATCTCCATCACGACCCACAACCTCTCAGGTAATCAGTGACACTACCGATACTATGTGGTCGTCAATGGATAAGTCATATTCGGATATCTAGTCACCCACCTAGAATCCTTAGACTTACGGACTTTTTATTTAATGCTGAGATTAAGGACTGTCCGGTGTCTCCTCTCTCGTCCCACGAGAATCAGACATCCAACTCAAACATTTGGGTGTTATTTATTTATCGCACTACCGGATGCCAAGTAGACTTTAAATTCGATAAATAAATAATAATGCCTTTATTATAATGAAAATAAATATTCATTAATTTATTTGACGGTACAATAAACCTGTCTATCAACCTATACATCATCGTGCGCCCTATACTATTCCTAGTCCTCGTATGGCATTCCGAGGGCACACTCCCTAACAGCCTCCCACTTGCACTCGAATGCCATGCGATGCACCTAATGCCAGTCGCAATGGTATCGTAGCCCCATCTTATCCAGATGCTGTTCCATAACTGCTTGGGACAAGGGCTTCGTGAGTGGGTCCGCCAAGGTTTCTAGCGGTGGCGATTTTCTGCACGGCGACCATCCCATTTTCAACGAACTCACGTAATACGTGATACTTTTTCTCGATATGTTTGGACTTGCTATGAGATCGTGGTTCCTTTGCTTGCGCGACTGCACCGCTATTATCGCACCAAAGTGTAAGCGGTCTGTCAACAACTGGTACCACAGTAAGTTCCTCCAAGAACTTTTTCATCCAAACAGCTTCTTTAGCTGCCTCTGAGGCTGCTATGTATTCTGCCTCACATGTGGAATCGGCAGTCGTGCTTTGCTTGGAGCTTCTCCAAGACACTGCCCCACCGTTGAGCACGAATACAAAACCTGAAGTAGATTTTCGGTCATCCACGTCCGACTGGAAGTCCGAATCGGTATAACCAACTACTTCTAGTCCCGCTCCTCCATAAACCAGCGTTAAGTCTGTTGGTCCCAAAATGCACCAAACAAGGAATCAAAGAAGCTAGATGGAATGAAAAGGGAGAATTTCTCACCTTGTAGTGTGTGTAGTGTGTGAAAACGAATTTTAGCTTTTTGATCTTTGATTGCCTTTCAAAGTGAGTTGGTAAAACCTTATATACCACATTAACCCTAGGTATATTAAGGCCCAATCACTAATAATAAAAATAATTACAATCTTGTCCAAAGCCCAAGCTAAAGATAATTACATAATAAGTCTCAAGACTTAAACTATTGACACAACAAATTAAATATCCTAACAATCTCCCCCTTTGTGTCAATTGTTGGGAGTCTTGAATCTTGGGCGTTGGGATGGTGGATTAGCGTGTGAGTGTTTCGCGAAGCCCTAGCTTGAACTCGAAGGCGCGGAGATTCCTTCGAAGAACCATTCTGTCAGCAATAGCGTCAATGAGCTTCGCAAACTTGGATCGGCAGAGGGGATCTTCTTCCGAAAGGATGCGGCAAATTCTCATGAGTTTGTCTTGGATGATTGTGAGCGTCCCATCTGAGAATTTTGCCACCTCGGAGCAGCGCAGGAGCCTCATCTTTCCTTTGTAGTTCGAGTAGGCGACCGCCGGATCATCTCCGTCGATCACATCGCCCTCTCGATAGTCGTCTGCATTCTTGAAAGAGGGGCGCGTCAAGTTCACCTTCTTGAGATTATGTTCCACCGCCATCTGCAGATCGTGGGTGGCGTAGAATCTGACCTGTCGGAGCATGTGGCGCTTGATGGCCACATATCCCATGGTGACCGGTTCAGCACGTACGAGATGTCCAAAGCTTCTGGGGACGAGTCTGAACTGTTTCAGGGATTCCAGCATGCTGTATAGGTCACCCAGGCGCAGAAACTTGAAGTCCGCCTCACTGACTTCACTGTAGCTCTCATCCTGCCTCATTACTGTGAAGACTGGGTAGTGGACAGGTCCTTTCGACTCGTGACGGAGGTCAGTGACTTTGCAGATGGGGGCCCGATTCATTTCCTGAGTGATGTTTTCCTCGTCGGACAGCGTCCTATCTGTGCATTTGTGGCACAGAAGGCTCCATCGATAGAGTTGCTTCTTTCTCTCGCTCCAACTTTGGATGTTCATCAGCTCATACTCGTCGAAGGTGGTAACGATCTTCTCCTTGCGCCGCCAGATCCTCTTCCTGATCTCTTCCTGAAATGGCGCGGTGATCTTTTATTTTCCCACGGTGCTTCCGGTATATCCACCGTGGGTACATCAGTTTGAGCAGCAGGAGCCTCAGTTTGCTGCGCTTGGAACTGAAGGATGTTCTCGAGCTCGGCCGGTTCCGCGTCGTACTCCTCTCCGTTCTCATCGTCTGCGGTGTTGATCAGCGTGAGCGAGGCTTCCTTTAGCAGACGTCGAGCGTTTTCCACCAACTTCCTGGCTGCTACTGCATCGGCAGGTGTGTACAGCCATTCATCATTGAAGATGTAGGCCTCGATCTCATTTTGTGCGCAGTAGACGTCCTCGACAGCCAGGTTGGAGTCGATGTCGAGAGGGGTGTGGCTATGTGATGGCGAGGGTGTTGCTTCGGAGGAGTTAGTGGATTGTGGGGATGGACTTGGTGGAGATTCTGGTGGTTCGGTTGAGGTGATGGTTTTGGCAAGGATGATTTGGGTGACGGGCGGCGTAGATGTGGTGGTGGCCTCTAGCGTCGATGTGACAGCTAGAGGCTCCGAGGTGGTGGGTGGTGGTGAGGGTGATTTGACTAGTGACTCAGGGTGAACAGGGTGGGATTTTTGGCTAGTGGGTTGTGAGGTTTCTGGTGCGGACGTCGTTTCAGGTCCAGAGGAGGAGGGCGGCGTCGATTGCATGAATCCTTGTGAGCTCAGCTGCCTATTCTCCCCCTCGCGGCGATCTTGATCATCATCTTGATCGTCGCGTCTGGTCCTGCTAGTCTCGCCTTGAGTGCGGCAAGACAGTGGTTGGGTCATGATCTTCTTCATCTGCTGTTCCTCCTCGTCGAGTTCTGTCATGGACTCGAATCTTGCTCTGAGGATGTAGAATAGTTCCTTGGCAGAGATGGAGGAGAGAAGATCATCGGCGTCCGTGTGTTGCATGGGTGGTGGCGTCTCCGGGGCCACACCTTTGCCTTGTGATCGTGGACGCTTCGAGACGCGCGTAGACTTTATCTAAAATCGACGCCTCAAGAGTCTTTGCAAACTCTTGAAGACGTGTCTCTAGCGCGGTCTCGGTGACGAAGCGGGGTAAATCTAACAAGTTGGAGTCACGAAGAGCTTCAACTGACACCGACTCGATGAATATCGCCGATCGGCCGCCCGTTTGCACGGGACTGGAAAGGACGGGGTCACTCAGACTTCCCGTTAGCATCATCGATGAGACAGACTCAATCGAGTGATGGCCTAGGCTCACGGTTGTTGTGATGTTGGCCGTGCTAGGTCTTCCGCTCTCAGTCACAGAGACATCACCGAGCGTTCTGACAGAGTCACGAAGACTCTGTGGTGCGGTAAGAGGTGCATGTGTCCTAGAAACGGAAGGAATTATGGGGAGTGAGGGCACTAGACTCGATGTGCATGAAAAGGATGCAGTCTGAGGCGAGGGACTGCTTGTTTCAACATCGATCATCTCCAAGTGGGATGTCGGTGGTATACGTGGCTCCTCGTGGAATGAAATATCTTCCTGTAGAGAGGAAGATAAGTGGGTTGGTGGGGTGTTTGCGTGGTTGAGCCAGATGCCACGACTTCTACTCGGGAGGTGAACACATCACCTCCTGTACCTATTGGTTCGGCTCGGCTTATTTGTGGCGGAGGAGGTCGATCGTGTTTTTGTTTCGATCGACGCTCCGTGGAGCGGCTTACGTCATCCTCACGCGGCCGTTTTTTCGGAACGCGGGTGGAGGAGGATGCGGCGCGACCAGAAGACTTTTTGGAGGTGGTGGGAGGGGTGTGGCTGGTCCCGGGGATAGGAGCAGTGGGGTTGATCTGCGCCATAGGGACAATGGAGAGGGGTCGGGGGCTCTCGCGGAACGCGGCGGTTGTGGCCCGGTATTCTTGGACGTGTGGGTTGGTTGGGTCGGCGTAGGCGAGTACGTCGTCCGGGATCACCATTGCGTGTCGATCCTTCGCCGGTGTGTTCTTCTTGGCGAACTTCTCGACAGTTGGTATCTGAAAATGTTCTGCTGCCGGACGGATGCGGATGTTGGTTGAGTGTAGGCGGAAGTGCTTTATTAGAGCTGGGAGCCATCGCATGTACGGGACGAACCGGTTCGTGACTCCCTTGGCGATTTCCGGTCACGTCTCTGGATCATTGAGACTAGGTCCACCCAGATGAGGTCGGCGTAGTTGTACTTGCGGTTGTGAGCGATGCCGGTCATGATTGTGAGGATTTGAATGTTGCCGCGATCCTGACCAGCATGCTTTCCAGACATGCACTTGTTCACCAGCAGGTACAGTGTCCGCCAGGGTTGTGGTAGGTTGCGGGTTGTGACTTCACTGAGGACAAGTGGGCCTTTCTTCTTCTTGGCATCTGGTTGATAGCCAGTCTGTCGATGTCTTCAATGAGTTGGTCGTGAGTGGGTGGTGGATCGTATGGTGAGTAGACCGGAGTTGAAGAACTTCTTGGAGTATTCTGGAGTGAGGACGACGGTTTCTTGATCGATTTGAGCGGATAGGATCTTGGCAAGACGTAGTGGTCCAGCTATTTGTAGCGTATGCCAGAATTGTTGAAGGTACACCTGAGCTTCTGGTTCGCCATGAGTGAGGGCGTGGCGAAGTGGGTGTCCTTTGAGAATCTCTATAATTACAGGGGCATCGCACCGAAAACTGTCCAAGTCCACCTTGTAGTTGTTGGGTACCAGGGCCGCCCATTGACTTAGTGAAAAATCTCCTCCGGTGGTGGGACATAGGTACGCGCATGGAGTTCGATGCGAGTGACCTCTCTTTGGATTGCAGCCTGCTCAAGTGCCTCGAGTGTACTTTGGTCTTTGTCCGTCATTTCTGTGCTCAACAGAAATTGGAGCACGGTTAGTACAGGTTAGTTCGCGAAAATGATGCAGTAGCGAGTTTCGACAATTTTAGGCATTTAAACGAAATTTTTCAACACTTAGGAAATTTTCAGATGTGAAGATGTGTATGGGACATGGAAAAATTTGCTAAGTATAACACATAGTCATATCGAGAAAAAAAATTTCACACGACATGTAAAATTGCTCATGTAATGGAAGAATTTTCGCAGATTATGACACGTAGAAATGTCGAGGATATTTTCGTATGTTGTATAAATATCTGATGCATGGAACATTTTCGCATATAGCATAGAAATTTCGTATTCAGTACTTAGAGAAATTTTGCCGTGAAAATTGTCGCATAAAGAGAAAATTTTCGCATTTGATGAGATTTTTCGCAAGTATGGAAGGATTTTCGCAAGTGGTGGAATCTCGCAAGTTGTGCAAATTTTCGCATATAATGAGAAAAAAAAACGCAACTTATCAGATATAGAAATTTTCTCAAGGTTCAAGAAATTTTGCACTCAGTCACAAAAATCTCACACGTTAAAAAAAATTCTCAAGTTTCAACATTTCGCACTTAGCCACAATTTCAGAATTTCAAAATCTCGCACGTAATGATAGTTTTCTCATGTTTCAAAATTTCGCACTCAGCATATAATGAAAATTTCGCGGATTGAAAAGTCTTTGTGGATTTGAGAAATTTTTGTTCACTGTAGATGCGAGTATATGAAATTTCGCGGTTAAAACATCTTTGTGGATTGAGAAAATTTCCAGTGCACTGTAGATGCGAGAAAACAAAGACGATGCGAAAATCTGGATAATGGAGTGAAGTATATGAAATTTTCGTGGGACTTCACGTGCTGTAGCAGCGAAATTTTAAGATATGTAAATCTCATACGAAAGTTTCTCAGATAAATTTCGCGGGGCTACACTCACTGTAGTGCAGAATTTTTCTCAGGTATATTAAAAATTTCGCGGGCTACACTCACTGTAGTGTAAGAATTTTAAAAATTTCGCGGGGCAACACTTACAGTAGTGCAAGTATGTTCTCGGGTAAGTTGAAAATTTCGCGGAGCTCATCTCACTGTAGCAGCGAATTTTATCATTTAAAGCAATTTTTCTGAGAAAGTTTCTCGGTGAGAAAAAATTCGCGGGGCTTATGGTACTGTAGCAGCGAAAATTTAACAATTTAAAGCACTTTATCTGAGAAAATTTCGCGGGTGAAGAACATAGTTGAAACAGCGAAGCGACGTAATAAATTTACCCCTAGACCTACTCAAATCTTAACCAAAATGCTGTAATCTGGGCTCAATCGATTCGTAATTGAATGGGTAATGCATATTTGGGGATATTAAACAAAGAGAACCTAGCATACATGCGATTCAGAGCCGAGAAAATATAAACCCTAACTTAGCAGTTTTAATAATATGGGCAAAACACGGTAAAATCGAACAGAAATTGGGTTATTTTAAGACGCATTCATACCGAAAAACTGATTTGCGATGATGGAGTTAGCAGGAAATGAAATTTGAATGCAGATTTGACGAAGACGATGATGTGAGGTGTGCGAATTTTTCACAGAGAGGTTGCGAATTTTTTGAGAGAGAGGTTGCGAAATTTTAAATTTTCTCGGGATCTTTAGGATAATGAGAAAAAATGTTAAGGGTTTTGGGGTTTTACGATTGGAGAGACTGTATATGCGAATTTTTGAGTAAATGGGCCGAAAATTCGCGGGCTTGGTCAAAACCTTAAGTTAGCTGAATTTCGCGGTCTTGGACCCAATTTGACCCTTTTTGACCAGAAATTAGAAATTCAACCCAAAATATTTTAATTGGTTCGATTTTGACACAGTTTGACCAAACTTTTAAAATTTCAACCCTTTTTTTTTTTTATTTATTTTAAATAATAAAAATAAGAAGCTCCCCCTTAATCGCAAAACTCCCCGTTTTAAATAATGAAATATCAGACGCTCCCCCTTAATTGAAAAATTCCCGTTTTAAATAACGAAATATCAAAGACTCCCCCTTAATCGAAAAAAAAAAAAAAAACTCCCCCTCAAAAGACATAATCCAGACGACACATAGAAAATGTAGTGAAGTGGAAAGGAAATATGTACACTTAATCAAAGTTCAAGTAGAGACGATTGATCACAACTGAATATTCAACATGCCCAACATAGTCACTAGGTGTTGGAATCGTTTGACATCCAACGGTTTTGTGAAAATGTCGGCCAATTGATCTTCGGTTGTGACGTAGTGCAATTCAATTGTCCCTTGTTCTACATGTTCTTTGATGAAGTGGTGACGAATATCTATGTGTTTGTTCTAGAGTGATGTACCGGATTACTCGTCATCGCAATAGCACTTTTTGAGTCACAATAAATGGGAATTTTATCAACGTGAATATTAAAATCTCGTAGTTGGGTTCTCATCCACAAAAGCTGTGAACAGCAACTAGCGGCGGCGACATATTCTGCCTCCGTCGACGAAGTTGAGACACAGTTTTGTTTTCGAGACGACCAACTTACGAGTTTACCGCCCAAGAAGTGTGCAGCTCCAGAGGTGCTTTTTCTGTCCATCTTGCATCCTGCATAATCCGAGTCAGAGAATCCATCCAGTTTGAAGTCCGATAGAGTGGGGTACCACAAGCCCAGATTGGGTGTTCCTTTGAGATAGCGGAGAATCCTTTGACAGCAGTGAGGTGGGATTCCTTTGGTGTTGCCTGAAAACGAGCGCAAATTCCTGTCGAGAGAACGATATCCGGTCGACTAGCAGTGAGGTACAGAAGAGAGCCTATTATCCCTCGATAGACGGTTTGGTCAACGGGAACACCAGATGGGTCTGCGTCGGGTCGGCCAGAGGGTGACATAGGTGTAGCAGCAGTCTTAGCATCCTTCATTCCATACTTCTCGAGGATGTCATGGATGTATTTGGACTGATTGATGAAGATTCCGTTGGGGAGTTGCTTTACTTGAAGACCAAGAAAGAAATTTAGTTCACCCATCATACTCATTTCAAATTTCTCTTTCATCAATTCTGCGAACTCTTCGCACAGTTGAGGTTCAGTCGATCCAAAATGATGTCATCGACATAAATTTGTACAATCATGATGTCCGGGCCACTCCGCTTAGTGAAGAGAGTTGTATCCAGAGATCCTTTCTTGAATCCAGACTGAACAAGGAAATCTGAAAGGACGTCATACCAAGCTCGGGGAGCCTGTTTTAGTCCGTAGAGGGCCTTGTAGAGTCGATAAACGTGATGAGGAAACTCTTCGCTCAAGAACCCTTCAGGTTGATCAACGTACACTTCTTCTTTGAGAAATCCATTCAGAAATGCAGTCTTCACGTCCATTGGTAGACTTTGAAGTTCTTGTGAGCAGCAAAAGCAAGGAACATTCGTATGGCTTCAATCCTGGCAACTGGGGCGAAAGTTTCATCGTAGTCGATGCCTTCTTGTTGATTGTACCCTTAGCCACAAGTCTTGCTTTATTTCGAATAACAACACCATCTTCATCCTTTTTGTTCTTAAAGATCCATTTTGTGCCGATAATGGATCTATCGTGAGGTCGTGGTACGAGTTCCCAAACCTGCAAACGTTCAAACTGATTTATTTCCTCCTGCATTGCAATCAGCCAATCAGGATCGTTGAGAGCTTCAGCTACTCGTGATGGTTCGACTTGACTGAGATAGCAAGCAAACAAGCTTTCATTCATCGTAGCCGAACGTGTTGAAACACCGGATGAGGGATCCCCAATAATCTGATCGGTAGGGTGAGAGCGAGCCAAAGTGGCACGTTGGTTTGTGAGGAGCTGGCCGCATTAGTGTCTACTTGAAGCTCATTAGATTGGGGCCCGGTGTCTGAAGAAGAGATCTCAATCGTATTGAATTGAGAGGGTTCTGCATCAGAATCAGCAATATTCCCGGGTTGGGTAATATGTCGTCTTCATTGAGATTGAGAGCATCCAGGTTTGGAGGGACGACGTTATTGCCGGTAGCTGGTGGTGTATGTGGAGTGGGTGCAGCGGTAGGTTGAGTGGTGGCGACGGGAGTCTTGTGAACTGGGTAGAAGTACTCGAAGAGCAGATCGAGATCCAGTTCGCCATAATTGCCCTCAGATGAGGACGTTCCCGCCGTTGAAGATTGACCTTTTGTCAACGTCTGTAGAAGACCTGGTTCTGGACTGATATGCCCAGAAGCTATGAGATCGCCTTCGCTTTCGTCAAAAGAGACATTCGTGCTTTCTATTACTGACCGTTTCTCCTAAGATAGACTCTGTATGCCTTTGAATTTAGTGAATATCAAACAAAGATGCCTTCAAGTGCTTTTGGATCAAGCTTCCCAAGATGTTGGCGATCATTGGCCACAAAACATCGGCAACCGAAGACCCTTAGATAAGATATATCGGGAATACGACGGTTATTCAGCATCTCGTATGGGCTGCGGTTGAATCTCTTGTGAATGGAAGCCCGGTTCTGTGTGTAGCAAGCCGTTGTATAGCTTCTCCCCAAAGAGAATGAGGAAGTCCGGATTGGATGAGAAGAGTCCTTGCAGCTTCAACTAGTGTCCTGTTCTTGCGCTCAACGACACCATTCTGTTCCGGTGTCTTCACAGCTGAGAACTGCTGAGTGATGCCCTGACTGGCATAGAAATCACTGAGCTTTTTGTTCTTAAACTCAGTTCCGTTGTCACTTCTGATAATACGAACCTTCTGTTGATGGAGTGTTTGGGATGTAACAACAAACTCAATGATTATATCAGGAACTGCATCCTTTGCACGAATGAGTTTCGTCCACGTGTAGCGTGAAAAATCGTCGACTATCACCAGAATATACCGTCTTCCTCCGAGTGTGGCCGTAGGCATTGGGCCACATAGATCCATATGTAAGAGCTCGAGGATGAGCTTAGAGGACGTGTTTCCTTAGAGACATGAGACGATCGCTTCATCTTTCCCAATTCACAGGCAGAGCAGAGCTGTTCCTTATGATATGTCAGTTGGGGTAGACGTTGACGAGTTTATTCTGACGCAGTTTGTTGATGGTCTTGAAATTGAGATGTGAAAGACGTCGGTGCCATAAATCATTCAACTTGGGTGCGGCTCGAGAGAGAAGGCATATGGTCGAGAGGTCGTCAGGTGAGTACATAGAGGTGGGACGTGCGCGTTCCAGAAAGAAGAGATTGTCCTGAGGCATCTATAATGCTGCAGATGTCAGATTCGAAGAGAACCTTGTATCCTTTGTCGCAGAATCGACCAATGCTGAAGAGATTGTAGCTCAAACCCTCGACATAGGAGATGCCCTTGATTGTCAGTTTATCGTGCACGAGATCGCCAGTTCCTAGAATCGGCGCCATTTGACTGTTTCCGAAGGAGACCCTTCCGAGATAGCGCTCGGAGAAGTTGCTCAGCAGCTCCTTGTTCCCGTCATGTGTGTGGAGCAACCCGAGTCTAGATACCACACATGACAGACCTGCAATCATTAGCAAATGTTGGGTCCCCGTTTATTGACGGGGCATTCTTGTGATACAAGTAAAATTTTCATGCGCTTAATGGGAAATGTGGATTCTAAATCAGATTGTGTTGATTCTAATTTAGCTTTCCCTTTGTGGTTGTTTGATTAGGCGGGATTGTGGTTTTCCTAACCCATATTTTCCTAATTCGTGCTTGCATGTTTGGCGCCGTATACATGAATTGACGTGGGGTAACGTTGTTGTTGTTTCGTGCTTCGGTTTTGGGTCGCTTTTGGCTTTGCGAGTAGTAGGGTGAGTTTGCATTTGACGACGAGAGGCGTTTCGCTTGACCTTAGGTTTTGGCGAGATGGGAGAATTCCAAGACGTCGTAGAGAAGGTTCGCTTCCGAGGTCGGAGTGTTGCGTGTTTATGTGTTCATACTCATGAAATCGTGGGAGAACAAAATCATTGCAACAGCACATAGACATAAGTTTGGAAAAGAAGATAAGTTTTGGCAACATAATTGTCTACGACCTTAGGATTTTGGGATTCAGTACATAGAGAGGAAGGACGAATATAGGATGGTTTTCTTCTTGTCATTGAAGAGTGGATTCGCCTTGTCTGATACGTACTGCCCTCCAGAGACGTCGAACTCACATTCCCTGTATCCATAAGAATACTAGAGTTAGTGTTAGAACATATGTCAGCTTCAGGAGTCATTTTCGCCGTCCTCTTACATTTACATGTTTGAGAATCGGGTACTTGACTCGATGTGGAGTAGTTCGTATTGGGAAATTTTTCTAGTGTGTAGATTTTGCTAAGTAGCTCATCTCGCTCTTTTGCAAAGGCCTTCCTTTCTACTTCTAGTTGTCGTTCTAGTTCTGCTATGAGTAGTAGTTTCTTTGGGATGTAAGTGCGAGAGAGCTCATCTTGAAAAACAACTTCCTGTTCTTTGTTTGGGAGTAAGGTTTCGACATCCTCCGAGAGTGAGGATACCTTAGCCTTATCTCTATTGTTCAACTCTGTGTAGTCATACGCGATTTCTGCCCAATGAATGTTCTGTTCTCTGTTTCTTCTGAGATGGCAGCGGAGGATGATCTCACAAATGGCTTAAGCTGCGGGGGAGCACCATTTTTTGTTTGCAAGAATGCAGTGTTGCACATGTTGTATCTTTTAACTGTTAGCGGTGTTGGATTGCAATTGCTAGACAGTCCGATCCCCCCCCGTGCGTTGTAGAATTCTGTTTCCACTGGTTGGTCAATATAGGCATAAAATGCGTGAGTTTTCGTTTCTAAGGTGAAGTTGCTCTTCAAGTTCTTTCACCTTGTGGTATAGTCTAACTCTTTCCTTCGTAAGCAGTTCATATTGGGAGGCCGTCAGGAGGCGAGAAGTTTCACATGAACTCATGGCTAGTGTAGTTTCCTTAACCTTAGTCTCACTTTATTTGTTCTTGCTTTGCAGACGTTTGACTAAAGCTTCAGAGGCCATTAGACGTTCGTTTGCACAGGCAAGTTCTTCTACTTTTAGACTAAGTAAGGCATAGTTGTTTTCAAATTTTAGCTTAAGTTCATCATAATCCCTAGCGTCTACGGTGGGTTTCTTAATGGCGTGTCGGTGAGTAAACACATCATCAAGGTGTGAGATTCGTACCTCAGACTCAGCGCTGGTAGGAGTCTTAGCTGTGTTTTCACCGTGTGGGACCCATCTCCTCGTCCTCGTCATGTTCGACCAGCCTTGCCATGCAGCAATCTTCATCCTTAGGCTCCTCGTCTTCTGAAGTGTCATTCACCCATTCAGCTTCTTCAGTGAGTAGGGCTTTCCCACTTTCCATCTTGCGGGTCATTCTGGCCTTTCGGTCATAGTACCCGGAGTCCTTCATGCGTGGGGCGTGGCATTCTTTGGCGATTGGAGGAGGATGAGGATTTTTTTCACGATCTTCTTTGAGACCAGCTTAGTGAGCATTGCCAGTTGCTTGCGAATGTCACGAACATCTTCATCGGATTCTGAATCGGCTTCGGATCCTGAAGAGGTGTCAGAAACTACAGCTGGCAGCTTCCCTTTGTTCTGTTTGGCCTTAGTGATGGAAGATCGTTCATTGGTTTTGTTCGAGAGGAGTGCCAGTGGGTCGACTCGAGTGTTGGTGGACTGAGGTTGCACGTAAGGAGCATAGGCAGACAGACTGTCATAAGAGCATGGATGGAAGTGTTGGAGAGGTCCTTACTTGAATCATCATCACGATTGCATTGCCCCAATGTGGTTTGAGGCTACCAAGGAAGCGGTTGTTGATATCGAATTGTCCCTCGAGATCCTGGCTTTCTTGAGTTCATTGATGACTTTCAAGTATCGGAGGTATGTGTCACGCAGTTCCTCTCCTTCATAGGCCTGAAAGTGTTCGTACTGTGAGAGACACGCTGATTTCCTCCCCTGAGCACTTTCAGTTGTGCCTGCCATAATTTCTGCAAGTTCATCCCATATTTCCTTGGCAGTTGTGCAGCACTCAACGTGACCATAGACCTCGTTTCCTAAAGCCTGGAAGAGGTATCCTTTGGCAGTCTCGTCGGCCTGTTCGCGAGCCAGTTCATCCTCATTGATGGGACCTCTAGGAGTGCGGCGTTCATCCATGGGAGGATTTGCATTTGGCTGTGCAGGGACGATTGTCCAGAACTGTGCTGGGCCATTGAAGATGGAGTCCAAAAGGTATTGAGAGAGTGGTGCGCCTTTGTCCTGATGAACGTGAGGAAGCGGTTTGTCCATATGCTGTAGTCGCCTTGTCGCAGCATCGGAGGTCTGGTGTCGGAGCCCACTATGGAGATGTCGTTCGTGGTAGACATGGTTGGTGCCAGTCGAATCGTCCGTGGTTTTTGATCTTGCGTAGATAAGAAAGTTAGTAACGAACGATATGAGAAATACGAGTTAAAAGTAGAGTTTCGAGAATAAATTGTTTAAAGAATTTCTTAGAACTAAGTGAGCGTGTGTGATGGTCGATAATGTATGAGAGAGAAATACATCTTGAAATTGAGAGAAGTTCTAGAGATTTTAAATTGAGACTGGAAAGCAAAAACAAATTTATCTCAAATGGGGTTTAGGGAGATAGTACTAAAGTGTAAGGATCAAATCTTAAAAATTTTTGAGAAAAGTTTAGCCAAGACGAATTTATCGTGAGAAAAAAAATTTCGCAGCTGGAGGAGACGTGATGAATGAAGTGTTATCTGAGAAATTGGGTGTTGAGAAATTTCGGTGTTGAGAGTTTAAAGCGAAATTCTGAAGAAAAATTCTCGAAAATTTCTCGGATTTTAAAAGTTTCGCATGTGGGAATGATTCTAAGTTGAGAGTTTTAAAATTTCACAAGAAAATTTCGCAGGAAAAGAAATCGCATCAATAGTTGAAGTGGGATTTTTATGAAATTTTCTCGGATTTGAAAAGAAGAAAAACAACTTTCTCAGATGAGATAAATTTTCTCGGCGTTGAAAATTTCTCGGATTGAAACTTTCGTGAATTTCAAAACTTTCTTAGTTAAAGAAAAGGAATTCTCAGATGTAAAATTTCAAAAATTTTCGGCTTAGAAAACTTTCTCGGAGGTAAAGATTTTCATGACAAAAAAAATTTCTCGGCCTTAAAAAAAAAGGTTTCTCGGATGTAAAATTTCACTGAGTTCAAAACTTTCGCGGACTTGAGAAAAATTTCTCGTATGGAAAAATTGTCAGAAAGTTCTCGGCTGGAAAAAAAATTCGCGGCTTAGAAAGATTCGCGGGATAAGCTTTCTAGTATATGGAGTTTGTAAAAAATTCTCGGCCGTTAAAATCTCGACTTAGTAGAATTTCTCAGATTTTGAAAATTTCGCGGCTCAGAAAAAAAATTCTTGGAATAGACTTTCTCGGGTATAAAA
The DNA here is from genome assembly GCA_027422505.1 of Craterostigma plantagineum. Classification (NCBI taxonomy): domain Eukaryota; kingdom Viridiplantae; phylum Streptophyta; class Magnoliopsida; order Lamiales; family Linderniaceae; genus Craterostigma; species Craterostigma plantagineum. The sequence goes on along the minus strand of JAPQWV010002090.1, from coordinate 5,445 downwards.
TTTCTCTGATTTAAAGAGTATGAACTTGAGAAAGATTGGATCTTAGAGAAATTTTCGGCGGTTTTGGAAATTCTCGGATTTTATAGAGTATAAAGTTGAGAACACAAAATTTGGCCTAATACAAATTCGCGGATTAAAACTTTCTCGGACTGTGAAACTAGGCAGTTACGAAAAAGTGCAGTTAAAAGGGAAAGTTTCGCGGTTTTAGAGATTCTCGGGATAAAATTTCGCGGTCAAGAAATTTTCGCGGTCTAGAACGATTCAGCAAGAACTTTCGCGGCCAAGAACATCGATGTACTGTTCCATTGCCTTCATGCGTTTTGCCAGAGAATCGTCTCGTTCTCGCTCAAATCTCAACCAAAATCGCTCAAACTTGATCCTAAAACTTCAGAAATTCTTCCCTAAACACATAATCGAGCCGATTTGTGAGCTAAAAACAACAAGAAATAGGTCAAATCGACCAAAAACAGAGAATGGCCGAACTAACTTTTCTGGAAAACTTGTGCTTAAATCTTGCTCAAAACTCGTTAAAACTGATCCAAAAGTGTTCTAAAAACATTTTAGGCATAGACTTGATCTGGGGGAGGGTTTTAAACCCAAAAACGAAAGCATCAAACCCCAAAACAAGCTCAAAATGCCGAAACCTATTTTTGCTTAAAAACACCTTTGATCTTGTTTGGAAATCGAACGAAACTGGATTCAAATCAACGAAGATCGATCCACGTTTGCTCTGATACCACTTGTTGGTCCCGAAATGCACCAAACAAGGAATCAAAGAAGCTAGATGGAATGAAAAGGGAGAATTCTCACCTTGTAGTGTGTGTAGTGTGTGTGAAAACGAATTTAGCTTTTGATCTTTGATTGCCTTTCAAAGTGAGTTGGTAAAACCTTATATACCACATTAACCCTAGGTATATTAAGGCCCAATCACTAATAATAAAATAATTACAATCTTGTCCAAAGCCCAAGCTAAAGATAATTACATAATAAGTCTCAAGACTTAAACTATTGACACAAACAATTAAATATCCTAACAAAGTCTTTAGTCCGTCTAAGGTATTTAAAGATTTCTTAAAGGCTGTCCAATGTTCTTCCCCTGGGTTTGCTTGACACCGACTAACTACGCTCACAGCGTAAGCAATGTCCGGGCGTGTACACAACATTGCGTACATCAGACTACCACTGCAGATGCATAGGGTATTCCACTCATCCGTCGTCGTCTTCCTCACTTTGAGGTGACATTGATTTCGATAAATGGATCCCATGTCGCATAGGTAAGAACCCTCTTTAGAGTCATCCATTCTGAATTTCTTCAGGATTTTCTCTAAGTAAAGGGCCTGAGATAAGCCGATCGTATGGTTCGCTCGATCCCTGAACAAGCGAATACCTAGTATATACGTCGTTCTCCCAGGTCTTCCTGGAGAATTCGGTTGAAAGCCATGCTTTCACCGATGAGAGCATCCAATGTCGTTTCCAATCAAAAGGATATCATCCACGTACAATACAAGGAACGACACCATACTCCCACTGCTCTTTCTGTAGACACATGGCTCATCTACGTTTTTTATGAATCCAAAGTTCCGAACTGCTCATCGAAACGTAGGTTCCAGCTCCGAGATGCCTGTTTCAGTCCGATAAATTGACCGATTCAGTTTGCACACTTTGTGAGCATCGCATGCGACTCAAAACCTTTGGCTGCTCCATATAGATCTCTCCTTGAGGAATCCATTAAGGAATGCCGTTTTTGACGTCCATCTGCCAAATATCATAATCACAGTGCGCAGCTATGGCGAGCATTACGGATGGACTTGATCATGGCTACAGGTGAGAAAGTCTCCTCATAGTCAACTCCCTCTTTTGGTTATAGCCCTTGGCAACCAAACCTGGCCTTGTACGTCTCAACTTGTCCGTCAGATCCAATCTTCCTCTTGTAAATCCATTTACAACCGATTGGTCTAAAACCACTCGGTAGGTCTACAAGAGTCCAGACTTTGTTGGAGTACATTGAGTCCATCTCAGCTCGCATAGCCGCAATCCATCTCGCTGAGTCAACATCGGATATAGCTTGATCGAAAGTAGCAGGATCTTCCTTAGAAGTCCCCTAGTCGCAACTTAACCTTGTTCGACATGTGACATGCCATACCGCTGTGGTTGGCGAGGCACCCTTTCAGATCGTCGCATGACTGGTTCGCCGGACCATCCGAATCCTGTGTGGGCGTTTCGGTCGACTGCTCCTCGAGAGTGACTCACGGCCAATGCCAAAATCTCGAATGAACTTTCCTCGAGAAAATGTGCATGTAGGCCAACAACGATCCTTTGATCATCGTGTGAAAATAGAATAGGTACCCCATAGAGTCTTCGGGGTAACCTATGAAACGTCCTTTTACTGACCTAGACTCCAATTATCGGTTTTCAGCTTTTCACATAGGCGGAGCAACCCCAAATTCTAATATGTGATAAGCTGGGTAAACGACCAGTCCATATCTCATACGGAATGCCGTTAACTGACTTCGAGGGACACGGTTAATGGTATATGCCGCTGTCAAAAGCGCGTATCCCCACAATGACATCGGTAAATCTGTATAGCTCAACATCGAACGAACCATATCTAATAAAGTTCGATTTTACGTTCGGCCACGCCATTCAACTGTGGCGTGCCGGGCGGAGTCAATGTGATAAAATACCGTTCTCTTTTAAGACTGGTCAAACTCGACACTCATGTACTCGCCACCTCGATCCGATCGAATGGCCTTAACGAGCTTCGAAGTTTGATTTTCCACCAACACCTTATACTCTTGAACCTTCCAAGAGCATCAGCTTTTATACTCATCAGATACACGAGTCCGTAACGACTGTGATCATCCATAAAGGTAATAAAATAGTGGAAGTCACCTCGAGCTTTCACATTGAATGGCCCGCAAACGTCCGTTTGTGAATTAAACCGTGAACTTCAGTGGCTCTATTAAAAGTCCCGGTGAAGGGTATCGGGTCATTTTACCTTTGAGGCATGGACCCACAAGTCGGATAGGGATCTGATCCCAACGGTTTTAAAATCCCGTTTTTCTCTAACTCGTGAATTTTGCATTCTCCAGTATGCCTAATCAAAGATGCCACAGGTACCTCGCATTTATTCCCGATTTTCGTTTGTTTGTGATAGTATTCACAGAAAGTCGTTCTGGGTATTTAAATAGTACAAATCATTAAATAGTGTCGCGCTGCCAACATTTTTATTTCTATACATAATGTGGCATGTATATTATTAAAAATAAATACATAACCATTCCTGACTCAAAACAGGAATGGAGACGATGTTCTTAAATCCCCTCGGGAGTACAAGACAATCGTACAAACGCAACACATGGCCAGAAGAAGATAATACAAGAGATCTTGATCCGACGTGGCTTGCCGAGATATATCCCCGCTTCCCACTCTGACCTCGATCTCACGCTCCCCAAGCGCTCTACTTGGTCCCAGACCCTGCGTGGAAACACAAATGTGAGTACTAGCCCCCGAATCCAATATCAGGAAGTAGAGTATACAGATGAAGAACAACTGTTTCTAAAACATTTAGTTCCATACCTGACGCAGCCTGCTCACCCTTGAGCTTCGGACAGTCACGCTTCCAGTGGCCCAGCGCACCGCAATGCAGACACCTATCGTTGGCTTTACACCAGTTTGTTTCGGTTTCCCAGAAGATAGTTTCTTCTTGGAAACCTTCCCTGTTGGCTTGAGCTTGTTGCCTTCTTCTTTTTGCCTTCTGGGGCTTTGAAGAAGTGGCGACAAGTGCAGTATGCTTTGCCCTCTTCATCTGACCTTGCGCGTTGCTAACTGATTCATCAGATCAGGAAAGCAATAGCGTCATGCCGTTCAGATGGTAGTCACAATGAACGCGTTGAAGGACGGAGGTAGAGACTGCAAGATGAGATCATTTTGTAATTCACGATCAAATCGAAAATGAGAGTCTCCAACCTCTCGATCATGGTGATCATGTTCATAACATGCTCGCCAACGTTCTCACCCTCAGACATCCTCGATCGGAAGAGCTGCGACGAAGTCGCATAACGAGCCGTCCTAGACGTCTACCGTAAAGCTCTTTTAAATGTGAACCATCACTCGAGCATCAGCCATACTTTCGGTGCCTACGCTGCAGTGCGTTACTCATTGATCGAGGACATGAGCCTTTACGAGCTTCTCGTCGCGCAGTCGCTGTCATAAGCTGGCGGCATTTCGGATATAAACTAGGTTCTCAATCTCGAGAAAAATCCTCAAGTTGCGAAGCCAGTCAGAATAGTTTGGCCCAGTCAACCTTTCTCCTTGAGCAGTACATTTAAAGCGGTCGACATGATTTCACAAAGAGAGAAAATGCTGCAGAAAATAAAAGGCATATTAAGCGATTGTATAGGTTATCAAACGCGAACAGGGACTTTTATTCCGTTTGACTCCCACTATCTTTTCATAAACTCCATTCTCCCTATGGATGTTTTGGAAGTTTCGTTGATAACTTCGATAGTGGAGTGATGTCCCCGTGGACGGATGCAAACCTCAACCTCTGTCATTTTATTGGTTTGCAGCGGCCCACGAAGTCGTGCACCGCACGAATCCGACCTTGTCGAATGTCTCAACTATCTTTGTCTCAGTCAGGGACCCCGCCGACAAACCCGAAACAAGGCGGTATGACTGTCTAAGTGCGACCTATCAACGTTGCTCAAACCGCACACTTGAACCGTACGTTTTACTGCACAGTGTGGTCTTGGCGAGCGGCACAAATGCACCCGAGCAAGCTGAACAAAAGTAAATGCAACGGCCCCGGCATACCCGAAAACCAAAACTTGCATTTAGGTTTTGTAAACAACTAGGCCCAAGCTTGATAGAAGACAGGCATCCAATCCCTTTCCTCACTTAGTATTCGTACGGGAGATTTTTGTAACTCATAGCATATTAAATTAAGCACGAGCACGTAAATGCGATAAATAAATTCCTAACCCTAGGAAAGCAATTTAAAGGGACAAATATGCGGGCTACTTCTAGACTGGTCCTATTACATGGGTCGTAAAACGACAGGGGTCTTCGATCTTCCAACGTCGAGTTCACGGTTGTCGTCGAACCCTCCAACCTCGCCTTGCATCGAACGGCCGTCATTTATCTAATTTATCTAATAAAACGATAAAATACAACACGGGGGGAATTATTTCCCAAACAACCCGTAATCCATGTACATACCGGGGGGCGGCAAACGACCCTTAAACAAATAACCCGGTTGAACCTAAGCCCGCGTAAATGTCCCACATAAACATGCAACACAGAATTTTGACGTCGGGTGTCCAACGAAGTCACGAGCGACGATAGTCTCCAAAATACGTCGACCGTGCGTTCGCCACATCGGCTTTCGAGGCCTTTGGTCGAACCATTCATGAGCCTGGCTCTGATACCACTGTTGGGGTGGGC